>CAUYON010066987.1:0-16304 GCA_963573935.1 Arctocebus calabarensis | reverse complement strand
CGAATCCAGCCCGGTCCCGCCAAACAACAATGATGGCTGCAACCAAAAAATGGCCAGGCATCGTGGCGGGCGCCTGTAGTCCCAGCTACTTGGGAGGCGGAGACAAGAGACTCGCTTGAGCCCAGGAATTGGAGGTTGCTGTGAACTGTGATGCCACAGCACTCTATCCAGGGTGACAGCTTGAGACTCTGTCTCAAAAAAAAAAGAAGGGTACAGGTGAAACTTACTGAATGCAGAATATAAAGATCTTAACACAATAACTAAGCAAATGCCATAAATGCTATGTTAACAAGTTCAATGAAAATATTTCAGATTGTATATGAAACCAGCACATCATACCCCATGATTGCATTAATGTACACCGCTTTAATTATAAAAAAAAAAAAGAATTCCTAACAATCTATATTAGATAATGGACAATGGATATGAAAAAGAAATTCACAGAAAAAATACAAATGGCCAAGAAACACATGAAAATGCTCCACCTCAGTAGTCATAGACTTGTGGTAATATCTAATGAAGTAAAAGATGTGTCGGCCTTGACTCAGAAATTCTACTCCTGGACATAAACCCAGGGAAATTCTGGAACATTTGCAAAAAAGAGACATGTTCCAAGGTATTCTTTGAAGTATTGTTTATACACACAATACTGAAAAATCAGAAAACACCTTAAATTTCCACCAAAAGGTAAATAGAGAAAAGAAATTGTAGTATATTCATATAATGAAATGGCACACAGCAGTGAAAATATAAGAATATAGATAATTCTTAAAAACATAATGTTGGTAGAAAAAAAATATTGCAGAGGATATAATTTAAACTTAAAAACATGTAAAGCAATAGTATATATTGTTTAGGCACGTCATACACATACTGAAAGTTATAAAGACACTGCTGCTATGTTCTGAATATTTATGCCTCCCAAATATACACATCAAAATCTAATCTGTGTATGCAGCCAGAGCCCTACTCACTGAGCTATGGGTGCCCACATCTGTTTCATAATATTTTAAGAACCCAAACTCTCATACTTTTGCAAAAAGTAAAAATTTTACTGCTCTGTTAGCTAGGGTAATTGCTAAGAAGTGAGGCTTTCGAAGAGATGACCTGTAGAAAATTTTCAGGCTTCTGTTAGTGGAAATTTCAGTATATATATATCTTCTTAGCTGAGGTCATGAGGATTGTGCTATGAGGTAGAATCAGTCTTTCTGAGGTACTTGTCTTTTACTAATCAGATAGACAGTTAATCTGATGGGATGTTGATTATAGTGTTCTTCAATTTAATTCATGTGAATGGACTAAGAATCTCACACAGCCACAAAATTCCCCATAATCAATTCTTTATGCCCAAGTCTCAAGCTTCATTTTTCACTACAGCAAATTTGGCTGCATATAAAAATATGCAAGGTTTTGTCTTGACAGTGTTCATCATTAGAAAATTATCCATTAATTAGGTCAACTTTGGAAGTTTCTCCTTGTGATTTTAAGGATCAAAGAGGTGTGTGTCTGAGAAACACATGTATGGCTGGAAAAAAGAGGTGGGGAATAGGGGTAGGGAATCTCAGACTCCCCCTCCTTCCTTGCTTGTTCCCATCTGTCACTGCTCTAAAGCACCCAATGAACTGGCAAGCTGCCTCAGAAGATGAATCAATGAGTGGGGCCACAAGAAAACAAGCAATTTGTGCTACAAATTGCAAAAAAAAAAAAAGTCATCTTTTGGATACTGGAAGGAACAGGAAAATGGTGGTGAAGAGTATATTTTTATATTTCATGAAGGAAAAAATTGTTTTAAACTGAGTCTGAAGTTTTTACTATCTTTCCTAGATAAATCTATTCATAGAGCAAAGTCATTTTTTGTGTCTGTATTTATAGTCTGAAACGAGATTTTTTTGTTTTTGTGGTCAATCCAAAATGTTACCACTCCACTGAATACAATAAAAGAATTCAGAGGCAAACTTTAAGGTAAGGAAGTGATACCTAGTGATTCTAGGAAGTGGTATAGTGGTTAATGACACAGTTGGGGTGTGTACCAGGCTTGATCAGCACTATGCCTGTCAACCCCCCATATCAACACCGTGCTACAAAAACAAAAGAAACACACACACATACGCATACATATATATTTTTTGAGACAGAGTCTCACTCTGTTTCCCTTGGTAGCGTCTCATGGCATTGCAACTCACAGCAACCTCAAACTCTTGTGCTTGAGCCATCCTCTTACCTCAGCCTCCTGAACAGCTGGGACTATAAATACCCGCCACAACACCTGGCTAGTTGTTCTATTTTTAGTAGAGACAGAGTCTTGCTCAGGCAGATCTTGAACTCCTGAGGTGTGAGTCACTGCACCCAGCGTAAAATACATGTGTGTGTGTACATATATATATACTTCTTTTTTGAGACAGTCTCATTTTGTCACCCTCGCTAGAGGGCTGTAGTGTCATAGCTCACAGCATTCTCAAACTCTTGGGCTCAAAGTGTTTCTCTTGCCTCAGCCTTCCTGGTAGCTGGGACTGTAAGTGCCTGCCACAGCGCCTAGCTATTTTTTCTTTTTTTTTGAGACATAGCCTCAAGCTGTCACCCTGGATAGAGTGCCATGGCATCACAGCTCACAGCAATCTCCAATTCCCGGGCTCGAGTGAGTCTCTTGCCTCTGCCTCCCAAGTAGCTGGGACTGCAGGCGCCTGCCACAATGCCTGGCCATTTTTTAGTTGCAGCCGTCATGGTTGTTTGGCGGGCCCAGGCTGGATTCGAACCCGCCAGCTCAGGTGTACGTGGCTGGCGCCTTAGCCCACTGAGGCACGGCGCCAAGTCACGCCTGGCTATTTTTTAGAGATGGGGTCTCACTCTTGCTCAGGCTGGTCTCAAACTCCTGACTTCAGGCAATCCACCTGCCTCAGCCTCCCAGAGTGCTAGGGTTACAGGTGTGAGCTACCGCACCTCTGCCCTAAAATACATATATTATTGAAAATTTCTTCAGTTTTTTAACTGTCATGGATATACAAAATTAGTGTCTCCTTACAGATACACAAATATTTCAGTGTCTAGTAGTGCAGTCAGATTATTTATATCCATGTTTTAGAACCAACTACTAGATGAAAAAGTACTGGGTTACTAACAGGTTTTTAGGTGATTGTCCATATATGTCAATGTGGAAAATTTTCATGTGTAATTTTTTTTTTTTTTTTTGAGACAGTTTCATTATGTCATTCTTCGTAGAGTACCATGGCGTCACCTCACAGCAACCTTAAACTCTTGGGTTTAAGGGATTCTCTTGCTTCAGCCTCCCAAGTAGCTGGGAGTACAGATGCCTCCACAACACCCAGCTATTTTTTGGTTGTAGTTGTCATTGTTGTTTGGCAGGCCCAGGCTGGATTTGAACCAGCCAGCTCCGGTGTATGTGGATGGCACCCTAGTTGCTGAGCTACAGGCGCCAAGCCTACATGTGTAATTTGAAGGGGAGGATTCTTTTCTTCAGCTTGGCTGCCTCATTTTGAATGTTAGCAAATTTGGCAAATCTATATATAGTACAAGGTTCTATTCAATTTTCTGGTATATGGGCTCTGTGGTCCAAAGAGTTTTAGAAATTGACTTTGATCTTGCTCACTTCATTCTGCTTTTCACTGTACTATTTCTAGCCAAGACATCTAATTAACTGTAAAAAACTTCTGCAAATTTTCCTTCAAAATCTGCATGGCTGGTTTCTCAATAATGCCACAAGATAACAATTTCAAGTGGTTAATATGCAAGGTTTTCTCCCACAATTTGTGCTCAATTGCATTTCCACAATAATAAAACTTTGATTTGATGAAGTGTATCTGTATACCTTGTCTTATTTATTTATTTATTTATTTTTACTTTGTCTTTTTTAGACTTCTCAAGTCACTGGCTGTGGACAGGATAGGGCTATCACCTACTTTGCTGTCAGAGTCACTTTACAGTGACCCAGGGACACCTGCTGATGCTTATAGGTTACTCTGAATTTCCTTTATTTATTTATTTATTTATTTTTTGAGACAGAGTCTCACTATGTTGCTCTCAGTAGAGTGCCGTAACGTCACAGCAACCTCAAACTCTTGGGCTTAATTAAGAGATTCTCTCGCCTCAGCCTCCAAAGTAGCTGGGGCTACAGGCATCCACCACAACATCTGGCTATTTTTTTGTTGTTGTTGTAGTTGTCATTGCTGTTTAGTAGGCCCAGGCCAGGTTCAAACCTGCCAACCTCAGTGTATGTGGCTGGCACCCTAACCACTGAGCTACGGGTGCCGAGCCTGAATTTCCTTTATGTTAACATATTTTCCCTAATTTCAAATTTATGCTTTGAACTTCATATATATATATATTTTTTGAGACAGAGCCTCAAGCTGTCACCCTAGATAGAGTGCCATGACATCACAGCTCACAGCAACCTCCAATTCCTGGGCTCAAGTGAGTCTCCTGCCTCTGCCTCCCAAGTTGCTGGGACCACAGGCGCCCGCCACAACGCCTGGCCATTTTTTGGTTGCAGCCGTCATTGTTATTTGGCGAGCCCGGGCTGGATTCGAACCCGCCAGCTCAGGTGTACGTGGCTGGTGCCTTAGCTTGTTGAGCCACAGGCGCCAAGCCTGAACTTCATATTTTTAACTACTGACCTTTTTTCCTAGTTGAAAATACAATATAGAATCTATCATATACAGAAGAGTAAATAAAGAGTAATAAGATAAACTACAAAAATTATTTTTTTGTTTTTTGAGATAGAGTCTCACTTTGTCGCCCTTAGTACAATGACCTGGCGTCATAGCTCAGACCAACCTTAAATTCATGGGCTCAAGTGATCCTCTTGCCTCAGCCTCCCATGTAACTGGAACTACAGGTGCCAACAACAAAGCCTGGCTAATCTTTTTGGTTCTTTTTGAGACAAGGTCTGGCTCTTGCTCAAGCTGGTCTCGAACTCTTGAGCTCAGGCAATCCACGCACCTCAGGGTGCTAGGATTATGGGCGTAAGCCACCTCACCTGGCCTAGAAAAATCATTTGTATGGTAATGATAAATTCACCATGTCAGGAAGCAGACTACTCATTAGAGCATTTGTAAACACTGATCAAGTGCAATTTTAAAAAGTTGTTCAATGATTTGTGGTATCCAAATTTTTTTTTTTTTTGTGGAGACATAGAGTTTCACTTTATCGCTCTTGGTAGAGTACCGTGGCATCACACAGCTCGCAGCAACCTCCAACTCCTGGGCTTAGGCGATTCTCTTGCCTCAGCCTCCCGAGTAGCTGGGACCACAGGCGCCACCACCCGGCCAGGCTATTTTTTTTTGTTGTTGCAGTTCAGCCCGGGGCTGGGTTTGAACCCGCCACCCTTGGTATATGGGGCCGGCGCCCCACTGACAGCCACAGGCGCTGCCTGGTATCCAATTTTTGTGTTTGTAATTCAACATGGTGGAGAAAACCCAATCAACCCCAAACAAAAATCAATAGATCTGAGAGTGACCAAACAACCATGTGGACTTTCCTGGATTTGCCCATCCCCTTGACCTGCTCCAATCTGGCAGTCTAGCAGGCCCTGGTCAGCATGATGTAAACAAGCTCTACTTTCACAGCAGGAACAAGGTTAATGTCACTGGTGTCCCAACAAAGGAAAAGTACTAATGCCTTTCAGTTTACATGTAAACTCCTCAGCCTTCAAGATTTTCACAAAAAAGGAATGGTTTTGATTTTGTTTGTACATGTATCACCGAAATCTTTTAGGTGCAAGAAGGAAAAGCCCTTTTCCCCCCTGTTAAAGCCTTGAAAAGTACTGATTTTGGAGGAAAAGCCTTCATGTTTTAGGTATCCGGCACGATACCAAGTGTTTCCAAGTTTGTGATGCATAAATTTTAGAAACCAGCTTGATATTTTGTGATCATTTTCTGGGTATGGATTCAAATATAATCACTGGAAATTACTTTATGACTTGATACACATTTTCAGACACAAAATAATATGCTAAATATGCTTCTTTATTCTAGATATAATTTGGATCCAAGAGCTTTAACACTTAAAAACCAAAAGAGCTATAGTACTCATTTCTTTTTTCTTTCTTTCTTTTTTTTTTGCAGTTTTTGGCTGGGGCTGGGTTTGAACCTGCCACCTCCGGCATATGGTGCTGGCACCCCACTCCTTTGAGCCACAGGTGCAGCCTTCTTTTTTCTTTCTTTCTCTCTTTCCCTTTTTTTTTTATGCGTTCTTACTCTGTTGCCCTGGCTAGAGTGTAATGGAGCAATTTAGCTCACTACAACTTCCAATTCCTGGGCTGAAGACATCCTCTTGCCTCAGCCTCTCAAGTAGCTGGGCCTACAGGTACTGGCTGTTTTTAAGTAGTGACGGTGTCTTGCTTTTGCTCAGGTGGTCTCCTGACCTCAAGTGAACCTCCTTGCCTCAGCCTTCCAGAGTGCTAGGATTATAGGTGTGAGCCACTGTACCTACCAGCCTCATTTCTGATTCAAAAGGTAACTATGATACTAATGAGGTGCCCCAAAGGTCACCAATAAAGTTGCCATACATAGGGAAAATGGGAAATTGTAGCTAAATATATTTAGCTACAATTATTTTTTATTTTATTTTATTATTATTATTTTTTGAGACACATTGTCACTCAGGTTAAAGTGGTGTGGCATCTACCTAGCTCACAACAACCTCAAACTCCTGGGTTCAAGTGATCTTTCTGTCTCAGCTCCTGAGTAGCTGGGACTAGGGGCACCTACCTCATAATGCCCAGCTAGCTAATTTTAGTAGAGACAGAGTCTCCCTCTTGCTCAGGCTGGTCTTAAACTTCTGAGCTCAAGTGATCCTCTGGCCTCAGCCTCCCAGAGTGCTAGGATTACAGGCATGAGCCACTGCACTTGGTCTAAATGAACCTATATTGGCGGCACCTATGGCTCAAAGGAGTAGGGCGCTGGCCCCATATACTAGAGGTGGCGGGTTCAAACCCAGCCCCTGTCAAAAACTGCAAATAAATAAATAAATAAATGAGCCTTTATTTACAAAATATTCATTACTAAATTTTATAAAGAAGTGGTCAACATATAGAGAATATGTATCTCTTCATTTGGGAGTACATTTGTATCCTTAAAAATATCCTTTATAATAAACTGGTAAACAGGTTTCCCAGAGTTCTATGAGCCACTCTAGGAGATTAATCAAACCAAAGGAGTAGTCATAGAAACTGCAATTTTTAGTTAGTTGGTCAGAAGCACATATAAAACAACACGGAGCTTGAGATAGGCACTGGAAGTGGGAGGCAGTCTTGTGGCACAAAGCCCAACCTGTGGACTCTTGACGCTATCTCCAGATAGTGTCTGAATCGAATTGGAGGACACTCAGTTGGTATTCGCTGCAGAACTTACTTTTTTGCTTGATGTGTGGAGAAAAACCACCACCAATATGAAAGGAAAGCAGAAAAATGAGTCTGTTTTTCTATCCTGGGACAGTTAAAGAATGATGAGCCCTTCAGGGTGATGTTGAGATCTATACATGGTTGTGACTCCAGGACTGGCCAGAGCTATGCCATCTCCTCTATGTGCCTCCAAGCAAGATCACAAAGCCCGAGAGTCATTCTAAGTCATTCTGGCCTTTTCTAAGCCAGCTGCTAAGCCTCAAAGCATGGATGTGACAGGCACTCCAACATATGACCACTACAAACTTGGGATAATGTATAGTTTAACCCTTTGCACTCACTTGCTTTTTTCTCAATTCCTTTACTCTACTCGGGATTTAATTTTTTAAATACCCCAGATTTTACAAAGAAAAGATACTGGAAAAAACAGACAAAAATCCTCCCATGGTGAAACTACATGTCAAGTACAGCTTGACATATGAGCTGCTACCGACGCTAACCGTGTTGAGTCACAGTCGACATCCAAGTGCAAAGGGTTAAGTGCACAGGCCTATTCCTTCCTCCTAAACTCCCTCTAAAACAGGTTCTAGATTTCCATCTTTCTTGGCTGGCAATTATCTACGGAGTGGCTCCAATTTGAGCATCTGTTCTTAATTGTTCCAGCTGCTCCTTAGATTCATTCTGGTGCCCTGTAAACGACACCTTTACTACTGCAAGGCTCTGGGCTCAGGTCAAGATTCCAAAAATCTGGTGTGATTATCTCCAAAGGCTAATATGCCTTTGTCCTGCTTTAAAGGTAATTACACACCATTATTTAAAGCCCAGAAGACCTCGATCCCTTGGGAAAGTGTGTCATGCTACCAAGAACATGCAGGACTGAAAGGGAGCAGATTTTCCCACAGGACTCCAGGCATCTTCCCTTTTATGCTCCAAGTTTATAGTGCTTTAAAATAATGACAGGCGTGCTTCCTTCCAAACAAATTTCTGCTTAGAAGATGATTCTCAGGAAGGAGGAAGAAAGTTGTTGGCTTCATATCTGCACCTAAAGGACACCTAAGAGGACCCTGCCTGTGGTATACATAGCATGCCTGAAAAGGAGACTGTCCCCTGCAACTTCTCCCTTCACTCTCTAGCAGGCTGAGGTAAGGTGTACTTTCTACACCTCTCTCTTTTACATATATATGACCTGTAGATCTGTGGCCTACTTGCAGGGGCTTTTGTGTGGCATCATGACATTTCTGCCTAGAAATGTGACCTGCCAACAATAGTCCTCAGGTCAGTGACGTCTGGTGTTGGTGCATTACAATCTTCTCTGGTCTTTGAGATGCTAACCCAATGATACCTGACCACTTCTCTGCAGTCCTGCTGATAATGGGTACTCAGCCAGGTACCCAGCTCTTGTCCAACTGACCTACTGAAGCTTAGCACACTTCCTGAGAGGATGAGGTATTATATCCTTTCTCAGATCTAGGTATTCGCATATGCTATACTTTTTGTCCAGAATACTCCAGCCAGCCCTTATTGCTTGGTTAATGCCTTCTCATTCTTCAGGTCTCAACTTAAATATAATTTTTTCCAGAATTCTTTCTCTGACTTGGCGGAGGAACAAGGCATATTTGGTATATAATACCACACAATTTTGTTATTATAGCTTCTAACACACCATATTAGAGTTCCTCTCTCTCTCTTTACAGAGAGGGTATCACTCTGTGTGCTGGAGTGCATTAGTGCAATCATAGCTCACTGCAGTCTCAAACTCCTAGACTCAAGCAATCCTCTCACCTCAGCCTCCCAAGTAACTAGGACTACAGACTAATGCATCACCACACTCAGCTAATTTTTTGTACAGATGGGGTCTTTCTATGTTGCCCAGGTTGGTCTCAAACTCCTGGCTTCAAGAGAGATCCTTTCTCTTTGGCTTGCCAAAGTGCTGGGATTATAGGTATGAGCCCTTGCACCCAGATGGGTTTGTCTTTTTTTTTTTTTTTTTCTTTTTTGAGACAGAGCCTCAAGCTGTCGCCCTGGGTAAAGTGTCGTGGCATTACAGCTCACAGCAACCTCCACTTCCTGGGTTCAAGGGAGTCTCCCGCCTCTGCCTCCCAAGTAGCTGGGACTACAGGCGCCTGCCATAATGCCCGGCTATTTTTGTTTGGGTTGCAGCCGTCATTGTTGGTTGGCAGGCCCAGGCTGGATTCGAACCCGTCAGCTCAGGTTTACATGGTTGGCGCCTTAGCCCGCTGAGCCACAGGCGCCGAGCCGGGTTTGTCTTTCAATGTGGTAAAGATAGAGAATGTCTTTTTATGGTTATATCCTCAGGGCCTGGCATGTGATAAATACTTATTATATATTTGATAATAATTACTGATTGTTATCTCTCTGTATTAGGCACCATACTAGGCACTGTGGATACAGTGGTGAGCAAAAACAAACATGATCCTCTGCCCTAATAGAGTATACATGGTAATTACCTACTTCACAAATAGGGATAGTTATAGCTATGGTGTTATGAAGAACCTGTTGCTATGATTCTTCACAACAATGGCAACTGAGCTAAGTAGGAAGAATGAGCAGTTAAGGAGAAGTGAGGTGGGAAAAGGGAAGAACACTCTCTCCAATAGCAGTGACATATGCCCAGGCCTTGTGATGAGAAGAATGAGGACAGCATGTCCACGTTGCCAAGAGAGGTGAGATGAGGCTAGGAGATGACAGCGGCCAGACCACACAGACCTTGTGAGCTGTGCTGAGGTTTTTAGGCTGCATTGGTAAACTGCTGAAGGGTTTTCTGCTAATAGGTAGAAGTGCAGATGGGAAAGGGCCACCGGAGATAAAATTGGCAGCTTTTTGTGATGAAACTGATGTGAGGGAGAGGTATCCAGGAAGCTTGCCTAATAGAGAGATGGTAGTGCCACTCGCTGAGAAAATCACAAGTTTGGTTTCAGAAATGTTGAATCTGAGGTCCCGTTAAGGATATGCATCCAGGTTTCTAAGTAATTAGGAATTTGTGCTAGAAATGCAAACTTTTGAGTCATCTGCAAAAGGTTGTAATGAAAGAAGAGAGGCATGAGTGAGATCAATTAGAGAGAAAATATAAACTGAAAAGAAAAGGCGACTCAGGATCAAAGTTTGAGGAATGGCTGTGTATGGAGACCAATAAGGAACAGCCAGAGAAGCAGCAGAAAACAACTGAGTTTAGGTCACAGAAGCCAAGGGAACAGTTAATTAAAAAATGGGATAGTAGTCAAAAGAGAAGAGAACACTGATAGTGTAAGTTTCTTGAGAGGATCAGAGAAGTTGGGATCACAGGCACAGGTGGAAGAACTGACCTTAGACTTGAAGAGGGACAACTGCTCTTTTACAGTAGGAGCAAAGGAGGATACAGGTATATTTATGTCTTGGTAGTAGGAATTTGAGGGAATTCTACTTTCTCTGAGAGAGGTGTCTCTATTGAGAAGGAGGGGAGAAAAGTAGGGATCAGAGGTTTAAAAAGAGTAGAGAATAGGAAAGAGAATGGACCACAGAAACAGAGAAAGATGGCCGGGCTATCTTCAGGACCTATCTGAAGTGGGTGGTTGTGAATTTAAAGTGAAACCAATCTACCTTGTAAGTTCTTTTTTCCAGCAGAGCATGTTGCACAGAAAACACATACAGTAGAACCTCTGTAAGTTGACCACCCAAGGGACTGTTAAACTGGTCAGCATATGGAGTTGGCTAATATAAGGAACTAGGCCATGTGGCTTTTATTAGAGAACATCATATAAAATCATACATACAGTATCACATAAAATCAGTACATTTACTACTTTCTTGCAGTGTCATTATTCTTTCTGAGAAAAAGAGTCAATCTTGGTTTGTTATTCTTACTAGAATCTAAGTAGAGAAAACACTTTTCCAAAGTCAAATGACTTTGACTGCAATATCAGAGGCCTAATATCCTTTCTTTTGGAGTCTTGGCAATTTCTGTCTCACGTTCACATGCTTCTTCCACTTCATCAGTTGTTTCATGCAATTTTACATTTGTCTGTAGTTCAGTCAATGTCACTTGGAAAACTGCTTCTGGGTCAAGTTCATTACAGGTGTTGACCTCATCATCATTGCAACAAAATCTTCAAAATCTACTCCTTCAAATTTTGCCATGGTTGGTGGGCTATCTGATGGGGCCAAAACATCATGCCTCTTCAGTTGTGACAAATCCAACTTTCTCGAAAGACTTCCGTATCATTTGTGGCTGAACTTCATTCCAAGCAGAACTGATTGAGAAGACAGCATCAGAACATTAATTGAAGGAGCTGATGAAGTTGCTCCTATAGGCAGACCACAGATTTGTGTTTTAGTAATGATCCACTGCAGGAGCTAGTCTCAGTAGGGCATTTTAAATGTTGGTAATGCCTTAGTCAAGAGATTGTGTTTGTAGTCAGAAATCTCAGTGTCACATCTGTGAGATAATTCACTTGTGGTTGGCCAGGACATTTGTCTACTGACAGTAGAATAGACTGTTCCTTCTACTTCATTTCTCGGTTGATACCCCTTACTCACCCCTCAAATAGGTCTCCAGTCATACATGCACATTTGTTTGAACTTCAAGTGATTGGGAGGTCTTCAACCCCAGGTTTTTTAATGCTGATTTACCAATCACCAAGGCCTTTAATTTCACTTTCTAGTTGAGCTAGAGCAAAGCAGAACTGTGAAACATTCTTTGGAAAGTTTTCCACTCTTACATTTGTCATGTTTCACTACAAGGCTCCTGTCAGGCATTGCCTGCATTGCCTTGAAAAAGTCTGCACTTGGGGCGGCGCCTGTGGCTCAGCGAGTAGGGTGACGGCCCCATATTCCGAAGGTGGCAGGTTCAAGTCCAGCCTCGGCCAAACTGCAAAACAGAAAAATAGCCGGGCGTTGTGGCGGGCGCCTGTAGTCCCAGCTACTCCAGAGGCTGAGGCAAGAGAATCGCCTAAGCCCAGGAGTTGGAGGTTGCTGTGAGCTGTGTGAAGCCATGACACTCTACCGAGGGTGATAAAGTGAAACTCTGTCTCCACAAAAAAAAAAAGAAAAAGAAAAAGTCTGCACTTATCAGCATTAAAGATGTGATCATCTTTGAAGCCTCTGGCAAAGTCCAGAACTTTGTGATGAACTCTTCCACCACTTCTACTGGAACTTCATTGGATTCACTGCACAAAACTTTCTGGGAGATGTAGTGTTGCAGTTTAAATTTCTTGAGCAAACCATTTGATGCTTGGAAATCTTTTCCTCCTTTTCTCCTGTAGGTCTCTGTTTTCCCTACTCTCTCTCTGCATATTCATGTATATGTTTTTGGATGTTGCTAACTGGTCTTGGTAACACCAAAATGTTCCGCCATCTTTCTTTGGCTGATGTTTTGGGAATGTAGAAGATCAGCCTTTTCCTTCAATGTCAACTCTTTGAGTTCTTTCTTTTGGGCCACCAAAAGATAATTTTATATCTCAATTAACTATAAAATTTTTCAGTAACTGTAGGATGTACCTATAATTCAGACCAGGCCTTCATGTTGAAAAAATCTTTAGCAACATGTGATAAATAATAGGACATTAGGCCTAATCCAACATGTGATAATAATAAAACATGAAAAGGCTCGGCGCCTGTGGCTAAACGGGCTAAGGCACCAGCCACGTACACCTGAGCTGGCGGGTTTGAATCCAGCCCAGGCCCGCCAAATAACAATGACGGCTGCGACCAAAAAATGGCTGGGCGCTGTGGCGGGCACCTGTAGTCCCAGCTACTTGGGAGGCGGAGGCAGGAGACTCGCTTGAGCCCAGGAATTGGAGGTTGCTGTGAGCTGTGATGCCACAGCATTCTAGCCAGGGTGACAGCTTGAGGGTCTCTCTCCAAAATAAATAAATAAATAAAATTAAATAAAATAAAAACATGAAAAAAGAACTTACACTAAAGAAAAAATAATACATCTATGGGGAAAACCCCACATTGTCTACTCTTTGGTATAGAGTAGACTCAACTGGTATATATAGGGTGAATTAATACATATGCTGCATGTCTGATCTATGAAAATTAGATTACCCTAAAAGTGGTCAATGTAGGGAGGTGGTCAACTGCGGAGGTTCTACTGTAATGAAATGAACAAATAAAAGGACCAAATAAGTAGCAGAAGTCAAAGACACTTGACAAATTTAAGGAACAGAAGGAAAGAAAAAGATAAAGTTCTCTGCTGCTCTGATAAGGACTCTTTTCCTCTAATTGACACACAAATAGTACCCACATCCCACTGCTAACCTTTAGTAGAACTGGAGGCTGAAGCAGGTCGAGAGGATCGTTTACGATGTCCATTTTCCACATTTTCAGAAGCCACAGTTGGCTCTTCAGTTCGGGAGTTTCTTCGGCTTGGGGTTTTGGACTTTTCAACTACCTCTTTGGGCTCACTGCTGACAAAGGGAAGCAGAAAGTTTCCAAGGATGTGAGGGAATTAAGTTACATAAAAAGGGTCTCTTTTACTTAATGTGAAAGGGTCTACATAGTCATTTTGGAGAGAAAATAAGACTACCCTGGGACATTGAGCACAACTACCTCCTGTATTACTAAGAATTTAAAAGTGAGTCTAGCTTGCTACATTAGTAAAAATAAAATGCTAAAGTACAATTCTGACAAAATTGTTCAAAAACAGGTAACAGACATAAAGAACTTAGAACAAAATCCCCCAAGCTTATTTTCCTATAATATTCCCTTTCAAAAATTAAAAGGTTGTCTACCAGTGAGATCTTTATAAAAAACAATTAAAAGGTAATAATACTCTCCTTCAAAAATTAAAATACTTTGTATTTTATAATTTTTTATAGTCATGAAAAAGGTCTTAACAAACCTTAACAAACATGTTAAGATGCTTGAAAATTGCTACTAACTCAAAATATTATCTAAACCTGGCAAATTACTAACATATTGGCATTTACTATGAGCCTGGTACAGTCAGGTAATGGCATTTTATAAGTGGGAATATATTCATAATATACTGCTAGATATAGTGATTGCTCCCACCCCAACTCCCTCTAGTGTGCAAATATTCATATTATACTATTCAGTATTATTGAGAATACAGGGAAAAATAATGTCATATACTCCTAACAAAGAATCCTGTACCCTAATCGTTCTTAAAAGGGGTAAATTTTCCCTTGTAAGGAACATTTAGCAACATGTGGAGACATTATTGCCACCACTTGGAAGGGGAAATATCTTTCTGGCATCTTTTTTTTTTTTTGAGACATAGCCTCAAGCTGTCACCCTGGAAAGAGTGATAGAGTGCAGTGGCATCACAGCTTACAGCAACTTCCAATTCCTGGGCTCAAGCGAGGCTCCTGCCTCTGCCTCCCAAGTAGCAAGGACTATAGGCGCCTGCCACAACGCCCAGCCATTTTTTGGTTGCAGCCGTCACTTGTTGTTTGGCAGGCCTGGGCTGGATTCGAACCCACCAACTCAGGTGTACGTGGCTGGTGCCTTAGCCCGTTGAGCCACAGGTGCTGAGCCTGGCATCTTTTGAGTACAGTCCCAGGGATGATGCTAAACATTGTATAATGCACAAGATAGCCCCACGCAACAAAGAATTATCTGGTCCAAAATTTCAATAATGTTGAGGTTGAAAAACACTGTTGTAATCCTATGACTCAACAATTTCCTTTCTAGGTATCTAAAGAAACAAGTCTTTTTTTTTTATAGACCTCAAATTACGCATGAAGATTTTAAAACATTTTGTTTATACTAGTGAAAATAGAAGATGTAAGTGCCTAACCACAGTGGATTCATTAACTAAATCATGGCACGTCCATATGAAATCATAAAAAAATCATGTGAAAAATTAATGAAAAATTATTCATAACACATAAAGTAAAAAAATCTACCATTGTAAGTAGTATAATTCCATTTTCTTTTTTTTTGTATAATTCCATTTTCGTTATGTGTTGAGTATATAATAACTATATACAAATGAACAGCTATTAGATAACTACACGTAAGTCTGATACCATTTGTTTATCTGTATGTATACTCTGTTAAGAGGACTAGAAGTCCTCCTAAAATATAAACAGTGAATGCTACTGAGTTGTAGAAATACTGTTTTAGTGTTATTTTCTTTGTAATTGTATGATCTGAATTTCAAGTTTTCTTTAATACATTTTTCACTACTTTCATGGTTTAAAAAATACATATCAAAAATCACTAAAAAAATTTTTTTAGAGGATTTGAACTTAAAAATTAGAAAATTAAATTTGCTTGCAGGGCATGGAACTGAGACAAAAATAATGTGACAAAACAAAACTGGTCAAAGGGAAGTCTTCTACAACCTTAGTCCCCAAGTAGAGTTGTCTCTTTTGTCTCTCGGGTTTACAGACTATATTTGGTCTTTCAGAACACCCATTGGACTATATAGATGTTCTATTTTAATGTCTTATTCCTTCCACTAGATTTTTAGCTCCTTTAGGACACAAACCACGGCCTGATTATAAACTACTGTTCCACTATTAATTCCTTTGCTAGTAGCACTATGGCTGGGAACCGGCCACACTGTTCACTACCTTAGAGGCAAGTCAAGGACAGGTGAAACTGAAGCCAAGGTGGAATTATAAGACAGGAGGATTTACACCTCCTTTCAGAGGTAGCAAGGATGGTTTTCTAGCTAGGAACCTAGAAAGTGATCAAAGATTCTGAGGAAGGAAAGATTCCTAATGGAGGTGCCTCTTTCTGCTGATAAAATAAAAGTCATGTTAATACTATTCTGATGTTTTTTGTCTTTTTTTTTGAGACAGAGCCTCAAGCTGTCACCCTGGATAGAGTGCTGTGTCATCACAGCTCACAGCAACCTCCAATTCCTGGGCTCAAGCGAGTCTCCTCCCTCCGCCTCCCGAGTAGCTGGGACCACAGGCGTCTACCACAACGCCCGGCCATTTTTTGGTTGCAGCCGTCATTGTGGTTTGGCGGCCCG
>CAUYON010066986.1:0-33251 GCA_963573935.1 Arctocebus calabarensis | reverse complement strand
CTTCTTAGCAAAGTATCTCAAGAATGGAAGAAAAAGTATCCAATGTACTCAGCCCTACTATGAAGCTAATCTATAGCTTTCATATGAAGGCTAAAACCCAGTTATAGCACAAGAAATGGGGAAAGGGGCAATGGAGGGGAGAGGAAGGGGGAGGATGGGTGGACAGAGGATGATTGGTGGGATCACACCTATGGTGCATCTTAGAAGGGTACAGGTGAAAATTACTAAATGTAGAATATAAATGTTTTCATATAGTGATTAAAAGGCCATGAAGGCTATGTTAAATAGTTCAATGAAATTATTTCAGAATGTATATAAAGTCAGCACATTGTGCCCCATGATTGCACCAATGTATACAATTATAATTTAATAAAAATTTAAAAAAATAAAAAAGAAACATTCTTTATTCCTGGGAAGAATGAAACACTACCTGGCGGGGGGTTAGGGGGTGGGGGGGTATATATGTGGATGTTAGGGACACAGGAATGAAGAGTTAACAGGCATAAAAATAGAACGCAGGGCACCAGGACAAAAAACTAAACTCCCTTCATTTACATTGGTAAATTACAAAGACAACAGATATCAAAATGTATTCTAACCAATTCCCAAACAACGCATTGTGTAATCAGTAACATTTTAAGGACCTGCAATACAGTTTACAAATGAAAGGTCAAATAACCAATTTTAACAAAGGACATAACCTCAGATCCAGTACACAGTCAACAGCGTGGCACTGCCCTCTGTCCTGTACCAGGAACCAGTAAGAATCTTTTCATTTTATTTCAAGTTGTTTGTGGAGATTTGGTTTAATAATACCAGTATCTACAAGTTACTGAAGGTTTCCTAGTGCTGAGCCATCTGCCAGACGTGTTACATGCTAAGTTACTAAGTCTTCTTAACCTTCTTAGGTATCATATTTATACCAATTTTATAGATGAGGAAACAGGCCCAGAAAAATTTAGTCAACTTGCTTAAATTTACCATATCTGGAAGTGAGCCCTGAAGTATACTGTACATTATTCCAAAGTAATGGGGATTGGGCATAGATGGAATTGCATGGAAATGTATTCATTCCTTAAAATAGGCACATGATAACTCACATAATGGGCAAGAGAAGGGAACTCTGGGACTTGGAAAGGTGGGAGTGAGGGAAGGAGGAGGGAGGGAGGGAGGAGGGAGGGAGCAAAGAGGGAGGGGGCAGGGAAGGGGGAGGGGCAGGGAAGGGGGGAGAGGGAGGAAGGAGGGAAGGCTCAATAATACTGGAAATCCTGGAAACTAGCTCAAGGAAGATCTCACCTGAAGCATTCAGATAGCAGTGCTTCATCCAGAAATTTACCAACAACCATGGACTAACTACATCTCCCTTACAATGCCCCAATATTAATAAGGATCACTGACAATTATTTATTACATTTTTTAAATTTGGGGTTATTGTGGGTTACGAACCACCAAGTCACAATACACCATACACCCCTACATTGTGCCCATTCAGGAGGTCTTCTACATATTTTTTGTTTTTAAAATTTTCTACACTGTTCAACAAATCAGTAAGACAAAACTTGCCACTCAATAAAAAAGTGAGAAAAGGATGGAAACAACAATTTATAGAAAAAGCCAATTGAACAAAAGAACTTTCAAATTATTAGTTAAAAAATACAAACATAAACAAAGCATAGTATATTCAAATTATGAAACTAGTAAGGGCACAGAAACACATACTTTGAAATACAACTTAATGATGTCGTAAAATGCTCACCATACAGACTAGATCAAAACATTTACATTAATTCTATTCAGAGTTTACCAAACTTTATCCAAAAAATGTAGAAAACAAAAACAATGCCCCTTTAAAATTTTCTACACTGACTGTATAATATTGAAATTTTAAAGGAATATAAATATACTTTTAAAAACAAAGGATAAAAGGAAAGCATTAGGACACATTTGCAAGGTCATGCAGGAGAAGGTAAACTTCATTAGCGAGGACGTGTGTTTACACAGTGAACAGAGCAGTCCCACAGAAGGCCAGTGTTTCTTCATTTTTGTTTACAGAAAACACACTGAATTTACAAATCAAAGCATATTTGATAACAAAATAGTACAAAAGGAAATGTATCTCTCAATTCAAAAATGGACAATCTTGAAATGTTATTTCTCCAGAACTACTTCATTTATTGCAACATGAGATATTCTTTCTTTTTTTGAGACAGAGTCTCACTTTTTACCCCTAAGCAGAGTGCTGTGACATCATAGCTCACAGCAACCTCAAACTCTTGGGCTCAAGTGATCCTCTTGCCTCAGCCTCCCAAGTAGCTGAACTACAGGCTCCCATCACAATGTCTGGCTAATTTTAGAGACAAGTTTCACTCTTGCTCAGGCTGATCTCCAGCTCCTGAGCTTAAGCAACACACCCGCCACAGCCTCCCAAAGTGCTGGGATTACAAACATGAGCCACCACACACAGCCTCAGCATGAGATATTCTTGATAAAACAAAGCATCCTTCTGATTAAAAAAATATAAAAATTAACTTCCTTGACAAACTACTTTCATATGCCTGAATGTTCATGGTTACATAGCATAATGTATTTTTTCTTTTTGTAATTGAATAGAAAATTATTAAATATAAAATATTTTAAATATGCAAGGAACATTTATCCATACTACTTTATCAAAGATAACTATCATTAACATTTTGATGTATTTCCTTTCAGCTTTTTCTCTTCATATATTTTAAACTATTAAAATCATCTGATTTACACACTTTTATTATACTTGGTTTTTTTCTTAAAAATTTAACACATCTCTGGAATTTATCCAGCACATCCTTCAAAACACAGTTGCTTCCTAAGACATACAGGATATTTGCAACTTCGGAGTCTATATGTTCTATGTCTAACTAGCATAATTGGGTTTTTTTTTTTTTAATGTTATAGCACAAATCCATTTCTGTACCTAAAGGATGACATGTTCTTCTTAAATATGACATTTAATAGCTAGATAATAATCAAGTTTGGCTTGGCACCTGTGGCTCAACGGGCTAAAGCACCAGCCACGTACACCTGAGCTGGCGGGTTCAAATCCAGCTGGGGCCCGCCAAACAACAATGACGGCTGCAACCAAAAAATGGCCGGGCGTTGTGGCGGGCACCTGTAGTACCAGCTACTTGGGAGGCAGAGGCAGGAGACTCACTTGAGCCCAGGAATTGGAGGTTGCTGTGAGTTGTGATGCCACAGCACTCTATCCAAGGTGATAGCTTGAGGCTCTGTCTCAAAAAAAATAAATAAATAAAAATAATCAAGTTTGTGAGTTTACGATGAATGTTAACATTCAAAAGTCATCACTACAAGAGTGATAAAAATATTGGGGACCCAAGTGCCTCTGATCCTGTAGTAATAACATGATCCTCTTTAGACAGATGAAATCACATAACAAATGAAAGCGGTTTAAAAAAATAAAAATTAAAAGCTCTTTTCCTCCCTGGCTGCCTGAGGATCGCCCGCCATCATGAACAACACAGTAACTATCCAGACCAGGAAGTTCATGACCAATCAATTACTTCAGAGGAAACAATGGTCATTGATGTCCTTCACCCTGAGAAGGCAATGGTACCAAAGACAGAAATTAGGGAAAAATTACCCAAAATGTATAAGACCCACCAGATGTCATCTTTGTATTTGGATTCAGAACTCTCTTTGCTGGTGGCAAGACAATGGGCTTTGGCATGATTTATGATTCCCTGGATTATACAAAGAGAAATGAACCCAAATGAAGATTTGCAAGGCATGGCCTGTGTGAGAAGAAAAGTACTTCAAGAAAGCAGTGAAAGGAACTCAAAAACAGAATGAAGTCAGGGAGACCGCAAGGCTAACACTGATACTGACAAAAAGTGAGCTAGAGACTGGATAACAGGTGAAGGAGTAAGGACACTACAGAGACAGTATCTGCAGACATTGTGAAGATTTTTCACAAGAGCATTAATAAACTACAGGCTTTTCATGTGAAAATAAATAAATAAATAAAATAGAAAGCTACGAATCCAGACTTTTTGAATCCAAAGCCAAATGACATTGCGCTAGACATGCATAAGACTTTTGATTGTATCTTTTGTTCTTTAAATATAATTTCCTTCAGTTATATTTCCAGGAGCAGGGGACTGTGATTCAGGGGAGGGCCATCAATAAGGAATAGGGCAAAAACATGATGTGTGATACCAGTTTGTCTTTCAAAAATGTTGTCAAATGTTTCCTTTACTCCTCCATCCCTTGATATCAAAATACTATCTTTTTAAAAATCTATATTAATTTCATGAGCAAAAATGAAACCTCATTCTTTTCTTAATTTTCAATTTTTTGATGATTGGGTTTACCAAAGATGATTTCTTATGTTTATTGGTCATTCATTTTTTTTTCTTTTAAGGAGTTTTCGTTTGTTTGTTTATGCCCTTTAACCTCTTACTATTGTGATCTTACAATTTCTATCGTCAATTTCTATATATCCTGTATATATTATGAATAATATTACTTTATCATATTTATTATAAATATTTTCCCATTTGTATTTTTTATTTTATATTTGTTTTTTAAGTACATAAAGTCATCTTAAATATTTGTGTATTCAAATCTGTAGAACTTTCCATTTTCTAACAGAATATATTTTAAAAAGAATCTTTATCTTACCCCTCAGCCCATTTGGGGTAAAAAAAAAAGGGGGGGGCATGTAATGTAAGATTTTTGTTTTCTTTGACTCACTGGAGTAATTAATCCTAAAACATGACCTTCTACAGGATGAGGTTCAAATAGTAGAGTTTAAAGTACAGGATAAAATAACAGCCATCTTCCCAGATCAGTTAATTAAAGGAATCATTTGGAACCAAAAAACAAAAAAAATGCATGCCCAGTACTTTCCAAATCTAAAAATCTCATCACTATTTTTTCTGGGAAATCTTGGCCATCCAAAAAAGACCACAAACCACTTCTAGGACATCATAATAGTAGAGAAATTATGCCAATCAAGCTTTGAGATTCAGAGTATATAAATACAAGATAAAAATCACAGCAGGGCAACCTCATACCGCCGGCAGAATACTTACTCAATTGATTTGAAAGGGGAGGGCATTCTATCCTTCCACTTGAAATATCCCTCTGCTTCCTCCCCTGTTACCCCCACCTATTCAAATTATTCAAGGTCTAGGTCCTCGTCCCTTCTTTTGTGACGTTTTCCAGGATCACTCTGTCAGACATCATTTCTCCTTCTGAAAGCTTAGTTTGTCCCCCATCTATGTGGTCTTTATCACACAAATGTATTTTACAGTTTTCCTAGACTTGGCTTAGCTCTTTCTTCTTAGGACACGCACCATAACTGCCAGCATCACCCTCACCAGTAATGGATTACAGCAACAACATCATACCACTTTCTGTTGTCCCTTGAATATAATACCCACAAAACATTTTCTGAATAAATTAATAGATTGAATTAATGATGTTTTTTAAAACAAACATTTTTTTTCTCTAGTTCCTCAAGAATCTCACATAGATAGTGATGGGCACACTAAAATATCCAAGTTAAAAATTATACAAGGTATCTGGGCAACAAAAACATTTGTACCCTCTTAATATTTTGAAATTAAAACTGGAAAGACTCTCAAACAGAAAAATATAAATTTGGCTCAGCGCCTATAGCTCAGCGGCTACAGCATCAGCCATATACACCAGAGCTGGCAGGTTCAAATCCAACCCAAGTCTGCCACACAACAATGACAACTACAACAAAAAAATGGCCAGGCATTGTGGCAAGCATCTGTTGTCCCAACTACTTAGGAGGCTGAGGCAAGAGATTCACTTAAGCCCAAGAATTTGAGGTTGCTATGAGCTGTCACACCATGGCACTATACTCAGGGCGACATAATGAGACTCTGTCTAAAAAAAAAAAAAAAACAGAAAAGAAAAATATAAATTCAGCAGATGATAAAATAGTTCCAACAAAAGGAAGTTCTGTGGATAGTTTTCTGCAAACATAGTCACTGTTAAATCATCATAACCATCAAAGGATGCAGCCCTTGAGTTCGCCTCTAGCGTGTTACAGAAGTGCACTCTGCTTTGTTATCGTGAATGATTGCAGAAGGCAAAATTTTTATAGAGATGAACTAAATTACAGACACAGAGGTAAAAATGACTCACTAAGCTTAGCAAGTGTTTGAAGTGAAACATTACGTCTTTCACTCTTTCCCTGCTCTTTGACCCTGCTGGATATTAAGCCTTTCTTAAACCTCAAAACCTCCAAATTTAGGGAAGAGTGACTTCCTTACTAGGTCACCCTTCTGTCCTACACATTTGGTTTCAGCTTTCTCAGTCCATGGAAAAACAGTTCTCTTCTGATTTTGCCCAGAAAAATCAGGTTCCAGGGTCTTTCTACATTATATTAGGTTCTAAATTCTTAAAATAAGTAGAACTTTAATTCTCTCAGACTCTACCTGAAAAGATTCCCTGTTTGATCACCTATGATCCCACTAAGCCTACCTGATTATTTGTTCTTCTTTAAACAAATATTTATTGAGTATCAACCATGTGTTTAGTACTAGAGAAACAATTGTGTATATGAAGACACGGTTCCTGTCTTAGCAAATACAGAAATAATAGGGAAACCATCCAACTAAACAAACCTAACAAGGAGAGACAGTGAGAAATTAAATGATATTATATATGTGTATGTTTTACATATTTATATTTTTATCTTCTGTGGAGTCACTATCAAAGTGACTATTGATCCTCCTTTTATAGGAATAGACCTCTGTGTTTCAGGGCATGAAACATCAGTTTGACGGATGTTTGTGCATTTGAAAGTGGACGTTGAGTGAAGAAATGAAGTCAGATTAAGCGGAGAAGGAGACAGAAGCTGATGTCCCCAAAGAAGGGCAGTGGTCAAACTCTAGAAAGAGAGAGAGAGAGTGTGTGTGTGTGCACACGTGTGCATATGCATGTGTGTGTGTGTGTGTGTGTGTGTGTTGGGGTAGAAGGGTGGGGACAGAGGGAAGAGGAAGGGAAAAAGAGAGGTGATTATAGTTACATCCTGGAATTGGCGGATGTGGAGGGGCACTCCTTTGGGGGATGGATGAGAATGCCTGAGATTGAAGACTACACACATTGGCCTCAAAGATTGAGCTCACAGTGAAGAAGTGGTGAACCCCGCCACGCCACTGCCTTTGTAAGGACTGTGTGGAGCCTGGGCAAGAGCCCCTCAGAGGTGACCATAACAAATTCTCTCCTCCATCTGATTTATACCCTGAGGACCTGACTCAACACAAAGGAAAAAGAAGGACTCTCAAAAAGGAAAAAAAAATCTGAAATCGTCCCTGTTGCCAACCTTGGAACCAGCTAGAAGCTGGACTTTCACAGAGAGAAATATGATATTTCTTACAGCCTATGTGTCATAAACAATTCACAATCATTTATTCCTCAAGATAAGTAAGATAAATTGTTCAAGGCGAACTATGTCTGGAAGTTAATTCCTGACTCGTCTATCCCAGATTTTCTCTGTGTATCTTTCTCCCACCTTCTAAATTGTTTCTTCAAAAGTCCACCCCCATCAGTATCATTAATCCATGGCACTGCCTAGAATTCATCTCTGCCAGTCCTATTAACAAATGGAAAACCCATTCATTTCCTTCTTCCTGCCCTGGAATAGTGTCCCCTTGTGGGTCTACCAGTTTTCATAGTGAGTTGTTTGTTAATTCTAGCAAGAGAGTCCAACTTTACATACCATACCAAAGAAAGGTCTTTTTTATTGTGTAGAAGTTAATTCCCTTCAGTTAAACACAAATTTTGTAAAGATACCCATAAAAAGATGGAGGAGGAAGAGTATTCAAACCCAGCTAACTAGATTAGACAAACCCGTGCTGGTGAGAAATGGAGTAGCAAATATTGCTAGCAAACTAGCCTCAAATTCTTTTGTAAACCTGAAACCTAGCATTTATGTGCCTTACAACTCTCCTTAGCAGTTTGAGGTCCCTAAATAATCCACAGCAATTTGAAGAAAGGAAAATTTGTCTTCATAGCGACCCACCCAGTGGGTCACTATGATGCAATCCGATGCAATCTGATTGAGCCATCCACTCACACAACTCACATAATGATGCAATCCGATGAGCCATCAATTCACACAACTCACATCACTGGCAATGCCACTCAAATAGCACAATTTTTGTGAAATTGCCTGTCACCCAGCCATTTATCACAGCATTTTGCTTAAATTCATTTAACTACTAACTGACTTGGCCAGGCCACTTTGAACATTTTTTAATCCAACAGTTCCAAAGAGTTTTCGAAAGGCACTGTCATTTAATCACAAGTTGTTTTGTCTACTGGCCTCCACTAAAATTTTCTTCTTAACAACATTTAAATGAAGGGCATTGGAGACACCAGCACAGTTAGTATGCAAATGGTTTTCAGAGCAGCTCCCATTTAACCTCTTTGTTATTTCTCCTTCCCTGTGAAGCAGTTGGTAAGAGAAGAAGAAGAAGGGAGAAGAGGAACCAAGACACAAATGTGTCCATACTCCTCTTCTTATTTGATGTGACATAATTCTTACAAGGATTATCCTCAAGAAAGACAACAACATCCTCTTTACAACTGACGAAATGCAGCTGTAGAGCCTTTAAGCAGATTGCTAACCCAAGGTCACAGTGAGAGGCCCATTGCCAGGAATTTCTTTGACTGGTTTCCCATCCCTCAGTCATCCAGTAAACGTTGGAATAAGGGTTTGAACCCAGGCTTGTCTGCTACAAAGCTTACGCATGTTATGTTATTCTGATGAGTCAGAAAGGACCACACTGAGAAACGGTCTCTGCGTGACCCTAGAACCTCTGGTGCTCTACTGGAAACTTGACTTCGAAAGACGTTTCTTCATTTCCTAATCTAGACTTCGTCAAGTCTTCTAGCTTTCTCTCCACATCACTTCACTGTCCAACCTCAAAATTCATGCCAAAGAGATATTTGAACGAGAGTTTTGAAAATCCCATGACCTCATTTCAAAAAACAAAAAAAGATACTGAAAAAGTTGTCATACCGAATCCTCCTCTCTCAGTGTTGGCAAACTCCCTGGTGTTTTAGCTGAAACCATAAAGTAGACAGAGCCGTGTGATGAATCGTCTTCTAGAACTCTTTGTCACTGATAACAGAGGCTTCCATTATAAATGGCTACAAAGCACTTTTCCATTATAAAGTATTACATAAGTATAGACTGATATTAACACAAAACTATGCCAAACAGCAATAAAATGGCCCTTATGAATTATATAAGCAAAAACAGGCTCCAGTACAGTCAGCTACATTTCTCCATATCCTTGACAAGCTTCAAATATACTAATAAGGATGGTTAGACACTTTAAAGAGAATTCTAAAACACATATCCTTCTAGGAGTCTTGAAGTATGGCTTTTGTTCTAGAGAAACAAACAAATTCCAAAAGAGATAAGATGAGAAGCGTGCTTTGGGCCTAGGCTTTACTGGTAGAAAGGTGAGCCCTCCATGGTAGGTAGGTAGCTACAGCCTGAAAAAGGTGTGCAGAATGTAAGTCAAGACACACCATCGGTCCCAAGGGTTTAAAATGTTCCAGAACTTTTTACATCTGCTCAACCACTTAGATTCTTTACAAGATCCTAAAAGAGTAAGAACTTAGATGTTTCAAGTTCTCGTAATAGACAACAGTGGAAAGAAACAGAAAAAAGAGGTGGTTGTTTTTTTCCCCTTTGTTAAGGGAACTCACTGTAAATCAAAACCAAGCCAGGCTGCTGATGGCCACATGATCTGTTTCTAAACATGATCTTTTTTTAAAAAGCTGAGCCTACTGAGATTGCAAATAAAATGTAAATCAACAACCCTCCTCAACACTCAAATACATTTACTCACTCAGGACTATTTTTTAAGCATCTACTGTGTACCCGACACTGTGTTAACTGCTGTGGATCTACTAAAAAACAAACTTCCTCTGAGGATTTGGCATTTCTGTTAGCATCATCATTTCTGAAAAGAAGACTGAGGTTCAGAGGAGTTAAGGAGCCAGCCCAAAGCATCCCAGCCCCCTGCCTCCTCACCAGGTGCACTCTCACCAAGAACCATGCAGGGAGGGGGGCCGTGGGGCCCTCTCTCTCCCAGAGCTCCTGGCCAAATCTCAGGCACTGAGAATTCTCAGTGTAAGGAAGACGGCTTGAAGACCAGACATGCTGACCTCTCCTGTAAATGGACACATTTCAAATGACCTCTTCTGCAAGTAAATTGCTCTGAGCTCAGATTATTCAAATATTCCACAAACACAAAGAAACAAAACTTGCCATTCACTTTTTCATTTCCATGTCTGTAGTACAGCTAGGACAGCTCTTCATTCAACTTCTCTTCCACAAGCTACAATCTACAAACCCTTGTCCCTGCCTCAGATGGGCTGTCTCCAATCCTTCACATAAAATAGGTCTCCCACAGTTCTGTTCTTTCATAACTTAATACAACATGTAATTATATATGTATCTTTCAGTTTATTTAACATCAATCTCCCACATTAAAATGGTAATGCCACCCAACCAAGGACCATACTTCTCCTCGCTCCTAAAATAGAGACTAGAATATAGTAGGTGCTCAATAAATACTTGTTAAATTACCAAATGAATGAGTATATGATCAAACCTATATTCAATAGCTATAATCAATATTATCTGCACTCGAACATCTATTTAAGGTTGTACCTTAGCTTTAGAAATAAAAACACCCTTTTATCTTTTTGTGTTTGCTTTTTTCCATGATTACCATTTTCTAATATATAACTTAATTTACATATTTATTATGTTTATTATTTATGGTCTGTTCCCATTGCTAGAATGTAAGCACCACAAAGGTAAATTTGGGTCAAGAATTGTGCTTAGCTCATACTAGATACTCAATAAATATTTGCTAAAGGATTGAATAAATAGATAAACTCTCTTAATGTTAAGCATTTGAGGATATACTGCTTTGGGGCTGACTCTGCTTCTAACATTATCTGAATAGTTAAAATATAGAGTATTAAAATACAGGTATTTTCTCAATTCCAGCTTTGCTTTCTAAGATGTCAACTATTGAAGTGCCAAAGGAAAGTTTTTCAGCAACATTTAGGGACCTCCTAACCTAGTACCCCTACTGCCTCTAAAGTTCTGATAGCTGTTTAAATCTGTTTCAACTCCCAAGTTTTATAATTTAGCTAGGTGATCTAGATGCAATTTTTTTAAAAACAGAATCTTACTCTGTTGCCCTAGGTAGAGTGCCATGGTGTCAACCTAGGTTACAGTAACCTCAAATTCTAGGACTCAAGCAGTCCTCTTGCCTCAGCCTCCCAAATAGCTGAGACTACAAGTACCTGCCACAAAGCCTGGCTAGTTTTTCTATTTTTAGTAGAGACAGGGGTCTCACTCTCTTGCTGGACTGGTGTTGAACTCCTAAGCTAAAGCAATTCACCCACCTCAGCCTTCCAGAGTGCTAGGATTACTCATACTTATATATCTATCATTGCCTCTTGATTAATTAAAATACTAGAATTTTATAAGAGGAAGGGAATTATATTAATATCTTCTCTCTATCTCAGTATCCAGGTAAGGGTACCAAAACTCAGAAAATTCAAAATTAATTTCCCAATAACATTCAGTGTAGTGCCAGGACCAGATTCTGCTCTAGAATCTGGTCCATACTTCCACCTCAGACAGCATACTTTTAAAGTATGCCTTGGGTATTCGGAATGAAACGCAACAAATTTTTATTCTCTCATCAACCTTTTTTTGCCAAGTAATCAGTATTTCTCATGGCCTTCTTCTAGCTATTGTTATGAATTACAAGGGATTTTTTTCTTTCTTTAGTAATCCTGCCTTCCTAATGCTATCAAAGACATCTTTAACTCTGAGTTACACAGCTTTTTACAGAGAATTTTGCCATTGTGGCTAGTAGATGGAGACTTCATAAAGAAAATATTAAGATTTCTGAGCCTCTACAACTTTGTGGTCTGTCAAAGTATAAGGTAACTCAACTATTGAACCATATTGCTTGAAGGAACTTGTTCAGTTTAATATTAGCATTATAATACTATAAATAAAATACCTACATTAAATAGTGTATTTTGTCATTCCCATGCTTTAATCTTTATATACTTTTCCTTCGCTGAGATTGCTAAGATACCTCAGATAAGGAGTTAATATTCCCTGGACTTCATTGTCAAGCACTACAAAACAGAGTTAAATGTGACTCTTACAAGGCTAACACACTACTTTAACACTTAATGCTACAATACATGACACTATTTTCACATCTCCATGTGATACTCATGTTAAGATTCTTTTTTATTGAGCTATACTTCACATACCATCAAGTCAGTTCCTTTCCAGTGTACAATTTCATAGTTTTTAGCATATTCACAGGGTCTTACAATCATTAACATTACTTAATTTTAAAACCTTTTCATCATCCAAGAAGAACTGACACCTTATTCTCCTAGTGGAAACTCCTAAATAAAATAAATTTCTACCTTATGTTCTCCTACATAAAACAAAAAATATATATATATATACATCTTCCCAGACCTTCCTTACCAGGGCTGAGTTTTTGTTTCATGGTTGGTCACCAGCACACTTGCTTCAACATCTTCCAAATAGTTCAAGTGAAGTTCTAGAATTTCTTCCAAAATAATAGGACTCCCTAAGCATATTTTGGAAAGATAAGTATAGAGGAAACTATTATCTTCACCATTACCTTTAGTTGTAGATAATGTGGGCTTTTATGTACTAATAAATTATCCTACACTAGTCATCCAGTAAACTCACATTCAATAAATGCCAACCACATGTTTGGTGCTCAGATTGAAGTATTCAGAGCCATATAAATCAATGTGGGTGAGATGTTTTTAACAGGTAGATCATGTCTATATATCAGCTGCTAAATTAGCATCAGAGTATAAAGGTAGAAGCAGTATAAAACCCTCTTATGTTACATCATTAGTATCTATCTCTCACAGCTCAGATAATCTATCACTTATTCATCCAATATTTATTAGGAAATCTGTAAGATTATTATATGGCTGAGTGGCGCCTATGGCTTCGTGAGTAGGGCACTGGCCCCATATACCAAGGGTGGTGAGTTCAAATCTGGCCCCAGCCAAACTGCAAAACAGAAAAATAGCCGGGCGTTGTGGTGGGCACCTGTAGTCCCAGCTACGTGGGAGGCTGAGGCAAGAGACTCGCCTAAGCCCAGGAGTTGGAGATTGCTGTGAGCTGTGACCCCCCGGTACTCTACCAAGGGTGACAAAATGAGACTCTGTCTCTTAAAAAAAAAAAAAAAAGATTATTATATGGCTTAAAAATTATCTCTGTACAGATAGGACAATTTTGGTCCCAATGATATCTAAGTATGCCAGAAGATAACAGGCCTATTAAGTAAGATCAAAAATGTCATTCCTGGATATCTGCATGTAAAAGACTGAAACTGGACCCATGCCTTTCTCCACTCACGAAAATTAATACAAGATGGATAAAAGACCTAACTGTAAGGCATGAAACAATAAAACCCCTCAAAGAATGCATAGGAAAAACACTTGAAGATGTCGGCCTGGGGAAAGATTTTACAAAGAATTCCGTGTCAATTGCAACAACAAAAATAAAGCAATAGTACTTAATTAAACCAAAAAGTTTCTAAACAGCTAATGAGACAACAACCAAAGCAAATAGACAACCTACACAATGGGAAAGGATATTTGCATATTTTGAATGGGACAAAAGATTGATAGCTATGGTCTACAAAGAACTCAAATTAATCAACATAAAAAGAGCCAATAATCCTTTACAGAACCTTCTCTAAAGAAGACAGACAAATGGCTAACAAACATATGAAAATATGCTCATTGTTCCTAATTATTAGAGAAATGCAAATCAAACCACCCTGAGATATCATCTAACCCCAGTGAGAATGGCCCACATCACAAAACCTCAAAACTGGCATGGATGTTGAGAGAAGGGAACACTTTCACACTGCTGTTGGGACTGCAAACTAATACAACCTTTTTGGAAGGAAGTATGGAAAAAGCTCAAAGAACTCAAACTAGAACTCCCATTTGATCCTGCAATCCCATTACTAGGCATCTACCCCAAAACAGCTCAATTCACAATTACCAAAATGTGGAAACAGTCTAAAGGCCCACCAACCTAGGAATGGATTAACAAGCTGTGGTATATGTATACTATGGAATACTATTCAGCCATTAAAAAAGATGGCGACTTTATATCTTTTGTATTAACAGGGATGGAAGTGGAACACATTATTCTTAGTAAAGTATCACAAGAATGGAGAAGCAAGAATCCTATGCACTCAATTCTGCTATGAGGACAATTGATGACCTAGTTAGTACACAGTGGGGGATGGGGGAAGAGGAGCAAAGAGAGGGAAGGAGGGAGGGGATGGAGTCAAAGTATGTGACACAGCTTTTGGGAGCAGGACACAAGTATAAGAGGGACTTTACCTAACAAATGCAATCAGTGTAACCTGTTTCTTTGTATCCTCAATGAATCCACAACAATAAACAAATTGTCATTCCTGACAGTGTGATATTGTTATTCAAATGTGAAAGTGATAATTCTTTATGTTATTGCTGTAACATGTCTTATTTTTTCCTATGCCTTTTCTCTAAATTGGCATAAAATTATGTGTAGAATGTCATTAAGAAGAACACAAAAATGCAATTCATTCATACCATAGTATTTGCTGAATGCTGAATGGACACGTTTAGTATCTCTTTCCCTGTGCAACCCACTCTTCCCTTTTCCATGAAAATCCTGCTCAGTCCTTGCTTCCCATAGAACTAACCTCAGCCCCAAGCCCACCTCCAGACTCAGACCTCTGTCCATGAGCTTTCGGTGTCTTGAACAGTTTGAACAGTCTTGAAACATTCGGGTGAGTGAGAGTTCTTCAATTTTGCAGTAAATTCCAAATTTCTAAAAGAATTCCTCTAAGACACTCATAAAATATTATGAACAGGTCAGTAGGGATAAAATTGTCTCTACCAGTCAAGAGAAATTTTTATTTAGTGAGAACACCACACTGCCTCATTGTCAAGGAATCCAAAATACTTTGAAGAAATCATCATGAAATGTTGAACCAAACTTCTCCTGCTCTAGAGAGAGCAAACAGCATATTAAATTGGCTCAGCCATTGTTACTTGATATGTTTATACAAATAAACATACTAGTACTGATATGGTTATACAAATAAACACTCTAGTACTGGAAACGGTTGCACAAGGGAAAACAAAAGGGTCATTTCTGTCTCAAAGATGTGATCAGACCAATAAGATTCCATCATAAATTCACACAATAGCAGATGGAGAGCCATGAGCTGTTGCAGCACCCGTCAGAGCATACGGAATACATCAGTCCTAACAGGACCCCTCTCCACAGAGGAAACTAGTGCAATGATGATGCTAATGGAGGCCAGTGAATACGGATAACTGTCTTTGACTTACTTTACTCAAAGAACACTTGACCTTGTACACCTTCAACATAATTATTTTCCACATTAGGGTTGGGTTTGGATGTTAACGTTTTCATTCCCCTCTATTGCCTTTTCACTTCTCTACAGCGACAAGGAAGACAGGGGTTCATGCCAGGCAGGGTTGGGGGGCAGTGATGAATAACTGTCTCTCTCCCCCAGTCTGTACCTGCTCCCATCCACAGAAGTGGCTGACTTGATAAGAAACTCTTCATTTGACCATCTCCACACCCACGCATAAATTCTGACTTCCACATCAAAGTTCAAGGCAGTTCTGTGATAATTTTCAACAGATCATTAACACATAGCACCAAAAATGTTGGCAGCTATGGCAGGGCAGCCAGGGAATTATGTAGCTTGAATGAAAAAGATTTTTTGGAAAATATAGTAAATCAATAACAATGTGTTTGCAATTATCAGTTTATGAATAAAAATGAGTCATGCCATTGGTGTTGTACTTAGTATTTATTTTTTTAATTTTTTTGTAGAGACAGAGTCTCACTTTATTGCCCTTGGTAGAGTGCTTTGGCGTCATACAGCTCACAGCAACCTCCAACTCCTGGGCTTAGGCGATTCTCTTGCCTCAGCCTCCCGAGTAGCTGGGAATACAGGTGCCCACCACAATGCCCAGCTATTTTTCTGTTTTGCAGTTCAGCTGAGGCCGGGTTTGAAGCCAACACCTTCAGTATATGGGACCGGCGCCCTACTCGATGAGCCACAGGTGCCACCTCTGTACTTAGTATTGAATTGATAAAAAGAACCAATGAGAAAGATACAGAGTCTATTTTTGCATAAGTGTGGATAGATATAACTGAATAATAAAACTATTTTAATCAACAAGGGAGATTTTAAAGTATTTTTCTTATTTTATTTTTACTAAAGTTTATTAAAATTATACATAAGTTTATCTTCCCCCATCACTCCACTATTCAATCCTCAGAAATATTGATGTCTTTAGAACTTTAATTTTGGAGTATTCCTTAAGTCCTATTTTAAGAAATGATCTTTTACCTCATCTCTTAACTAATAATTCTGCTATTTCCTTCAGTAACCTTTCCACTTTGTAAAAACAACAAAATCTTCAAACTATAACCACTTATAAAAGAACCAAACTTTCCTTTCTTTATAAATGAGTCCAAATAATATTCTATAACAATACTAATGGTAGTAATTATAATTACTATAATTTCTAGTAACATTTATTGCTATTAATTATAAAATTCTTACTTAAATTTTCAGTTCTGTTTAATCTCTACTCCCACACTGGACAACCTGATCCCATCCTATTTACTTTACTAATTAGTTATTCAATAACTAGGGATATAAAAATAAGTATGAAATATATTCTTACTTATAAACAAGTAAGCAAATAACTGAATGAAATAAGAGGAGGTGTTATGATAGACATAGCTAATGACTACAAGGCAGAGGAATGAAAGGAAAATCACTAACATGGATATCTTTATTTCTGGGGTGGGGGTTGGGAGAAAGTCTGGGAAGTCCACCTAGAGATAGTGAGAAGACTTACCTGAAGAATAAGTGTCACTTCAGGCAAGTTTATCATTCACCAGAAGACAAGTGAGGAAGAGAAGAAAGAACATGAGCAACAGTGTAGCTTCAACTACCATTTGCCAGTTAAAATAACCACAGGTAGACTTGATTGCTACATTGTTGCTGATGTTGTTCATTCTATTACTTTGTGACTTGATGTTCTCTGTATAAAATCCCCTAAAACATCATCTGGCATTATTAGTCTTTCACATATCTTTCGTCCAAGTAAAAACTGGTAACAGTACCTTAGAAGTCCTATCATATTTTTAAGTAAACATATCCTATGGCCCAGCCATCATTTTCCAATGAATCTATATCACAGAAATAGCAGTATGGTTACATAAATATACATGAACAAAAATGTGTAGTGTACTGTATATGCATAAAAATAAAATTCACATTGTATCTGATTTTAATTCAGAGATTTAGAACATTGGAGAACTGCAAGTAATATCACATATGTTCTCCTTTCGTTCCATGTACCCATCCCAACACCCTCTCAGACAATTATTAAGAGTTTGTGACCTCATTATAAACACTGTCAGAAAGAAAAGAAGGTAGAATCTGAAGAGAGACTACTTTATTCTGAAGGGAAGCAAAAAACAAAAACTATCATCTCCCTATTTCAAAACATGCTCCAATACCACAGTAATTAAACCAGCAGAATGCAGGCATAAAAATGATGCATGGATCAATAGAATAGAATTAGGAGTTCAGAAATAAACCCTCACATCCATGGTCAACTGATATTTAACATAGTTGTCAAGATCATTAAAGGCTCAAGGAGTAGGGTGCCGGCCCCATAACCAGAGGTGGTGGGTTCAAACCCAGCCCCAGCCAAAAACTGCAAAAAAAAATCATTAAAAAAGAAGAGAATAGTCTCCAAAAAAAATGGTGCTGGTGCAAAAGAATGAAGTTGGACCCGATATGCTACATGTAAAATGAACTCAAAATGCATCAAAGACTAAATTTAAGTTAAAACTTTAAACTTCATATAAAACTTTCTTAAACATAAATCTCTTAAGGAAAAAACCATAGGGGTAAATCTTCATTACTTTGGATTTGACAGCAGTTTCTTAAATATGATATCAAAAGCATAAGTAAAGAATGAAAAATAGGTAAATTGGACTTAATCAATATTAAAAACATTTGTTCCCCAAGGAATGCTATCAAGAGAGTTAAATTACAATCACAGAATGGGAAATATATGTGCAAATCTCACAGAGTAAGGTCTACTATCCAGAATCTTTAAAGAACTCTTATAAATCAACAACAAAAAGAAAAACAAGGCAACTTTAAAAATGGTAAAGTACCTGAATAGGCAGTTATCTAAATAAGTTATTAAAACAACCAGTAAGCACAAGAAACAAATGCTCAATGTCATTAGAGAAATGCAAATCAAAACCACACAAACTACTACTTTACACCCACTGGGATAGCTACAACCAAATAAATGGAAAAAAATAAGTGTTGGGGAGAGGAGAAGAAATTGGAGTGTTCAGACATTGCTGGTGGGGACGTTAAGGTGGTGCAGCTGATATGGAAAACAACTGGTGGTTTCTCAATAAATGAAACATGGAATTACCATACTATTCAGCAAATTAAATTCAGGGTATATACCCAAAAGAATTAAAAACAAGTTTCCAAACAAAATGGCTACATGAAGGTTCATAGTAACACTATTCACAAGAGTCAAAGGGAGGAAACAACTCAAATGTTCAACCAATAAATGGATAAAGAAAAGTTGAACAACTCAAATGTTCAACCAATAAATGGATAAAGAAAATTTGGTATATCCATACAAGGGACTGTTATTATTCAGCTGTAAAACAAAGTGCTGATAAATGCTGCAATGTGAATAAACCTTAGAAAATATTAAGTGTAAGCTAAATGAAGCCAGATACAGAAGATGCAAAGACCACGTATGTATGGTTCATTCATATGGAGTAGGTAAATCCACAAAGACAGACAGATTCATGATTTCCAGGAGCTGGGAAGAGTGGAGAATGGGGGTGACCACTTAATGGGTACAGGGTTTTCTCTGGGGGTGATGAAAGGTAACGGGCCTACACAGTGGCAAAGATTGTACAACATTATGAATATAAATGCCACTGAAATGTTCACTCTGACATGGCACAAAATGTTAGTGTAAAATGTTAATTTTCTGTATCTGTATTTTATGACAATAAAAAGAAGCTAAAAAAAAAGTCATTGATTTATTATAGACCACAAAAGAGAAAGAACCATTTATTAAGTGAAAATGTGTTTATTAAATTAAAAAGGTGTGCCTCTTAAGGTGAAAGGCTGGGCAGTTCTTTTTGTGTGCATGTAACAGAATCCTGGTTATTTAGATGCACACAGAATGGGGAATAACAAGAGCAAGCAAAGAAGGATGCAGGAAGAGGTACTCAGCGATGTACTTGTGTGTTACCCTTGATAAAGCTATTGCTATGATCATTGTTCTAGTCTTGACCAGAGCCTTAGAAGGCTAATGAAACCATAGCAGGGATGTGGATAATGAAGGCTTGGAATAAACAGCTTCAGTCAACTCTGGTTTAGGAAGAAGGAGAGAAAGATAAAGTTATCCTTAAATTCACAATAACAATCATCTGAGATGCTTTCTCATTTCTCCCATTTTGTATAGACAAGGACAGTGTGGAATGATGAAAACAAGGAGAGATCTGGACTTCAGGATAAGAACCTTCTAGTTCAAATTTGATCCAATTCTTAGTAGCTATGGTATAAGAGAGGTCTTTGTAACTTCTTTGCTTCTAATTCTTCATATAAAAAGTAAAAATAACAATTGCTTTGCAAGAGTCTTATAAGAGTTGCAGGAAATGTATGTGAAGACCTCAGCACATAGTAGGTGCTTCACATATTTTAGCTCTTAGTAACAAGTGGTTTGCTTGTTTTCCTTACTGTTGAAACTTGCTTGGCTCTGTGTAAGGTCTTGCACTTTTCCTGTACAAACCTGACATAGCCAGGTAGGGGGATATAGAAATGTAATCTTAAGCATCTCTTTCTATGGTGCTTGAGACAGTCAGGAAAATACTTTGTGTGGCAATAAATGTTTTAGTTTGGATATATAACAAAAAAGCAGGTGAGTAAAAATAATATGCACCAAAAATTTAAATTTGAAAACTGAATTACTATGTCAGGCTACAAGCCATTAAATTATGAACAATTGCTTTTTATACAAACCTGCACTGGTCAGAAATTTTGTTCCCAAGATTAAGCATGCACAAGACAAGCAAATAGTTTGATCCCAACACCTGTCTTTTGATGATTTTGCTGTTAGTTTTTTTAAAGTGGGAGGGGAAAAAAAGTTTTGAAGAACAATCCAGCAAATATCATTCTCCTATTTTATTTTTAGACTTGTATTTATGATGAAAATTTATAATGTTTTAATTTGTATAATGATACCCCGCTTTTGCAAAATTTGTAACTGAAAGTGGAATCAAATAGTCAAGCCAAATTGAGTAGCAGAATTTCAGGCAACTCAGAACCCTGCCTTTAACTGCAGAATGCACTGTTCTTACACGTAAGTATTGAAGTAATCTGGACAGAGAGATTAGCTTTCATACGTAGGAAATGAATCTTGCTTCACTGAGTTTCATGGCTCAGCCAGGGCCTGACTATGATCAGGTGTTCCTTCTGGTGAAAAGAAAACTTCTGAAGCTGTGACACCCAACAATTTCATCATGTAAATTTTCTGGCTGCAGGCAATAATATTTTAAATACACTAAGGGAAAATGGAAGCTACAACTCCTTCCCTACCCAGGAAAAACAAATATATGAAGTGAAGGAGGAGGATGGTCACACAAGTCCCCTCGGTCCCAGGAATCATTGAGGTGACACGTGAGAGACATCTGGCAGCCCGTGATGGGTGCCAGGTCTGCACACTGCGATGCATCTGGGAGTCATTAGTTGGTTAGGTGACGCAGAGAGTTCCAAGGTTAAATGCAATTTCAACAGTGTGAACAGCAGGGAATTAAAGGATTCTGGGCCACGAGTCCACCAGGACTTCAATATTTGGAGGAAAGTTCAGAAGTAGAGAATAGGGTGAGAACCAAAAGAGGGTTTGTTCATATTTCTCATAACACTTTTATAGACTGAATTGAGTTCCCCCTAAAATGATATGCTGAAGGCCTAACGATGTGTAGCTTCACAACGCCTTAACATACACCTGCATGGTGCACCTCAACAATGACGCCCAGTGACTGGCGACCTCTAGGAGATAATTAGGTTTCTATGAGGCCCTCATAATGAGATTAATGCCCTTGTAAGACAAGACACCAGAGAACCCCCTCTTTCTTTCCTCTCCACCCCATGTGAGGGCACAGCAAGGGGCAGCTGTCCACAAGCCCAGGTGAAAGCCATCACCAGAAGCCACCACGCTGCCACCCAGACCTCGGACTTCACCCTCCAGAACTGTGAGAAAATCAATGTCTGTTGTTTAAGCCACCCAGTTTATAGCACTTTGTTATAGCGGCCCCAGCTTACTAAGATAACAGAGAATTTCCCCAGTTTTCTGATCCTCCCTCCACAGACACCGGCTTGCTTTACTTACTGTGCCAGGCAGAGCTTTCAAGGTCGCCCATACACCCGCCGACCAGTATGCTGAAGCCACTTTCTGGGGTCTTTCCTCTCTCCCCCACCTCAAAATCTCCTTAGGTTTTATTCTTTCTTCTCTTTGTGGTGTTGCTTTTTTCTTCTAAAAATGAAAGAACATTTATGACCACAGCCCCTCAAAGGAATTAACTGTTAATAAACCCACAATGACTGTGTCCTGAAGAGACTCCCTACGGGTGGAGGACACACGAGGGGAAGCTCGTGTAGATGTTCCTTATGACATTTTTCACCCATGCACAAAGCCAAACTGAGTCGCAGTGAAGTGCCTAGAACAAGTTTTATCATGAATGTGTTTCTCCTTTGAGAAGACTCATCATCGCTTCTGACAGGGAGCCTTTTAGACTTACAGGAAGTCGAGAAATAGATTTACTTATTTAATATGCATTTTTGTGTGTGTTTATCTAAACTATAGCACAACATGACACGATTTCAACACTTATTAAAGAGCTTTCACAATCATTAATCCTCTGAAACCATCATTAAAACTTTGTGACACAAAACGACACTATAACCAATATGAGCCTCATCAAGACATTCTCAGCAGGGTAAAGTTCTACACTGGAATTGAGAACAATGTAACATAAAAATTGTACCTTCATATTAATTTTAAAAAATTAAAAATACTCAAAAAAAGAAAATAATAAGGAAGAGGAAAAAATGAAAGAGAAATTATTCGTAGTGGTCATAGGGGGCCAGGGATGCAGAATAAGAAGGGGCAATGCTATGGTAAATGATTTATTTGTTAAAAAAAAAAAGTTTTATTTTCCTACTCAGGAGGCTGAGGAAAGAGAATCGCTTGAGCCCAAGAGTTTGAGGGGGCTGAGCTATGATGCCATGACACTCAACTGTGGGTGACAAGTTGAGACTCTGTCTAAAAAAAAAAAAATTAAATTAAATTTTTAGAAGTTTTATTTTCTAACTTTCTTTGTTGATGAATAAAGATGCAGTTTTTACAATAGTTTAATAAAGAAAAGACATTCTCAACAGGAAGTAGGGAGTTTCACAAGTGAATGGATATAACTAATTGGATCTAAAGAGTGTGTAATGCTGGCTCATAGTAAGCACTCAAGCACCTGTCAAAATGACAAGTTAATACTCACAGATCCTACTGGGCCCTAACAGCACTGTAGCAGTCTGCTCGACGAAGGGCAGAGAGGAGGAGAAATGTGGACAATGAAGGCTCAGCATCAGAGCAGGGAGATCCATTTCCAGCGATGCAGAGAATGAACAGGAACAGAGCTAGATACACCTGGAGGTAAGGGATCGGCCACACCAGGTAACAGAAATCAGAGGTCAGGCTATGCTCTCCCAGCAGGTGACTAGGGAAAACCACGTATCAGGGCAGAAGACCAGCGGAAACTTGGCCACCCATGATAAAGGTTAGGTAGAAAGGCTGAAATCCATTGTTCACCTAAGTGCCCTTTGGATCAAGATTCCTCCAACCCAACACTATTCATAGAGCACCTCTGTCTATCAAGCCACTCTCACTAACTGAGAGATAGTTAAGGAGACCAAGGTGTAGAATTGCTCCTAAGGCTAATTAATATCTTTGAGGGGAATGAGTTAACAGCAATATACCAGTGGCAGCTGGGCCAAGCCACAGGCAGCAGAGATTGACAGGCATGTTATTACTCTTGTTTTGCAAAGGATGAAACTAAGCCTTAGTGAAATTAACTGACCTGTAAAAGGCCACGTGGCTAGGAAGTGACATGCCCCAAAACTGTGACATTCAAATTAAAAGATTTGCTTAGCAAAATGGAACCTGCTGATTACACACAGCTCAGCTGTAGCAACCTCAGGCAAAAACTCTTCCAAATTCTGGACTCCTTGGCTAGTCACAATATGACCTTTGGTGGCCCATCAGCAGCATCTACCTGGAAATCTGTCAGAAATGCAGAATCTCAGCCCCGCCCAGACCTACAACAGCCCAGTTCTGTTTCAGAACCTGGTTTAGGGAGATTCCAGGTGATTCTGTGCACAGATTGAAGTTGAAAACATACTGCCCCACGCCGTGTTGCTGTTATTATCACCCAGGGTTGTTTGTTGTTGTTGTTGTTGTTTTGAAGGAATACCCCAGTTTATAAATCAAGAACAAAAATACTTTATATCATAAGAAAAAAGAGGAGTTTAGAGCAGAATCAGAGAAGGCAAAGCATTTCCAGCTGAAAAGGCTTGGAGGCAGTGCATTTGGTCTTGGAAGAAGATTTGCACAGGCACTATACACAGAGTTTGGGTGTATTTTTTGCAAAAGGAACAAGGCGAGTGGAAATGCCTGAGACAGGAGAGTGCAGGATGTGCAGGAAAGTGGCACAGGGTCCTGTCTGGATGGGGCATAGGATGTGTGAAGAGCAGTGAAAATACCCGCTTGAAAGAAAAATTAGGGACAGCACAGGGAGACGTCTAGATGGCAGAACTGGGGCATCCTACATAGGAAGTGCTGGACTATTTGAGGATTTGGAGCAAAGGACTGATGGGTTCAAAGCTAACTTTTAAGAAGGCTAATTTTTATTAGGTTGCAGAGACAAGGGTAGAAAACCAAAAAAGGGAATCTACATAGAACTCTACTGGGGGTGAAAGGTAGAAAAAAACCAAACTTAGGTGGGGGTGCGGAGATAAGTGAGAATGAAAAGGAGGGAAACTTAAGAGACGTGGTGTGACAACCTCCCATTAAGGCAGGGGACAGAGGAGCCCCACCAATTGCTCACCTCCTCTCGGACCTGCTCATTCATGCCACATACGGGCAGAGAAGTACAGTACATTGCACTAAAGCACAAGCATTTACGACCCACAGAGCCCCTGCAGGGGCTGAGCCAATGTCAGTGTCCCAAACTGTGCAAAATAGCTGATATATGCTTACCATTGCCAGAAGGTGCCGCCTGGGCAACAAGGCAGCCTGAAAAATCTATTCTCACCTTGGTGACTGTCACCTTTGGGAGAATGCTCACTCAGCTTGGTGACTGCCACCTATGGGAGAATGCTCATCTTTTGTAGATTTCTTTAAAGTGACATTTAACTCAGAAGAAACATAGAAATGTATATTTACTTTGAAAGGTGTCTCATTTGAATGCCCACTGCAACAGTCTGTCTCTCTCCCCGTCTCTCTCTTCCTGCCCCCATACCTCACCCCATAAATGTAAAAACTCATAAAGGACAACAAGCATGGGCCAGGCACGGGCTCACATCGGTAATCCCAGCACTCTGGGAGGCCGAGATGGGTGGATCACCTGAGCTCTTGAGTTCAAGACCAGCCTGAGGAAAAGCGAGGCCCCATCTCTAATAATAGCCGAGTGGTGTGGCAGGTGCCTGTAGTCCCAACTACTTGGGAGGCTGAGGTGAGAGAATCTCTTGAGCCCAAGAGTCTGAGGTTGCTGTGAGCTATGATGCCACAGCACTCTACTCAGGGTGACAAAGTAAGACTCTGTCTCAAAAAAAAAAAAGAGCAACAAGCATGATGACTTCTTGGCTATCTCTTGACCAGAGTTTCTCAATAGGGCAGCATTAACACTTTGGGCCAGGTAACTCTTTGTTTAGGAGAAAGGATGACAATACCCTGTAGGCTGTTCAGCAGCACCCACGGCCTCTATCCGCTAGATGACACTTGGAGCTGTCACCACTACCCCAACCCCACCCTGCTGGTTGCAACAACCAAAACTGTCTCTAGACATTGTAAAGGTTCCCTGGGGGGCGTGGGGTGGGTAAGGGACACAAAATCACTTCCTGATGGAGAACCACTGCTCTGGAACACACCAAATTGCAGACACATGATTCCCCTTAGGGAACATCAGGAATGCAAGAAGTCTGGGGATCACTCGGCAGCCTGAGATTCCTAGTGAGCGTTTCTTTGTTTTATTATCTGGAGCAATTGAATTTGGCCAAGCCACAGAGTCACTAAATTTTACTATCTAGCTGAAGATATCCACCCTGATATGTTATCCTCAGTGTCCCACAGAATTGTCCAGGATTCTAAGTTATCTTAGAAAATGTCCACTTTGCTTCAGAAAAGAGCACTGAGTTCCGTGCCATCCGTGAAGCTGGAAAAGTGGCCTGCATGGTGGAGTCTGAGAAGCTGAGCTGACCCAGTACAGCTGACGTCACCTGCTCAGCTCACACTCTTTCCTACACACCCCCGTGATTATCTAGTGAAGGCTTCACTGGGATTGTGAGGATGTTTGGGGAGAAGTACTCACACATAGACAATAAGTATTATGATACTGTTAGAGCCAAAGTTACTTTTATGTTATCTTGTTGTCTTTGATGATTCTCTTAGATGTTTTGTTAGGGTACCAGTTACTTTTATTGCTATATTGTTAGAGTAAAGGTTGCTTTTACATTGTTTTCCCTCAGATAAAATTTTCTAGGTTTGTTTTCTTGTATGCCATTATAAAAACAATTAGAATTGTAACTGAGGCAGAGCAGAGTGAAGAGGCTACTCCCACCATTCTCCAGCATCGCTGGCCTTCTGACAATAAAGCTTCTTGGACCTAATCCCCATCTCTGCATCTGGCTGACACTGACAGATGGCTGGGCCCTCTTTTTCCAGTAATATCTGGACATAAAGTCCTTGCTAAGTACCTTACTAAGGCATCTTTTTAGTAGGCCTCTGAATATATGTATAATCAATACATATAAATTTTTAAAAACTCTTTAACAAGAACCTACAGTGTAGAGTAAAAAAAAAAACAAAACGATAGAGGCTACACCCAGCATTGCAAGAATTAAAGATAGAACAGGGCTGGGGAACTTGAGAAGAAATGAGTAAATCCCATCAATATGCATTTTCATAGATTTTATTCACATAGCCTCAAACCTAAGGAGTTTCTTCCAGAAGTTTAAATGCAGTTTGGCAGGAGCCAAACCACACAATCGAGACAGTGAACTTCATGTAAAATGAAACCAGGAGAAGTTTTGCCAGCTCAGACCAGAGCCGCACTTACAAAGATGGCCAGCTTGGTCAGAATGTTAGCGTGAAAATGGAGTTTTCAGCATTTCTGCGTTTGCCAGCCTTGATTATTCTAGGTCTTGCCAAGAGTTCAGCGACACATTTAAGCTCTTGAAAACTTAGACTCCTTTGGGATTCTAGAGTGTCATCCATATGTTGATCCTCTACTATTACAGAACACTGAATAAATACTGCAGCAAGTCTTTCACAGTTACCTGAATAATGATAGACTTGAGAATTTGGAAGGAATGCCACAGATAACTTTTCTTTACAAAACTGAGTTGCAGTATTATAATCTGTTTCTCATTATATTTGTGCCACTCAACTCATGCATAGCCCATAAAATCTCAAAAGGAGCTGCAATCACACCGATGGTGCATCTTAGCAGGGTACTGGTGAAACTTGTTAAATGTAGAGTATCGATGTCTTTATACAGTGATCAAGGAAATGCCATGAAGGCTATCTCTAACAGTAGGATGAAAATATTTCTGATTGTATATGAAGCACACTCTGTCGTCCTAGATTGCACCAATGTACACAATTATGATTTAATAAAATTATTTTAAAAAATAAATAAAATAAAATAAAAGTGTGAAATCAATAAAAGCTTTAAAAAAAAAAGAGTTGAAAAAGCATAGTGCAGATCCATATTCCCAAAATGTTTGTAGAAGGCAGCTGTGAAAGCATCCAGCTCGGACTTTGTCTCCCTGTGGATCAAGGTCTAAATAATTACAGTAGAAATTTCTCCCCCACCCTATAAGAAGAGCCACAAATGACAAACACTCAGTAAACAACCAACTAGGGCACCAAATGTGCATTTGAATGCAGGCGCAAGGCAGATAACTGATTAGGGTAACCTCTTCCTATGTGCTTATGATCATACACGGGGTGAGACACAGAGATGTCACCAACTCAATTTTATTATTTAAAAAAGTATGGGACAGAAATATTAGTAGCCACTTCAACAGACTATCTCCATGATAGATTTGCTGTTAATTCACTTAAATGTTTCTTGGCCAGGTGCCAGGGCTCATGCCTAGAAGCCTGCACTCTGGGAGGCTGAGGTAGGCGCACTGCTTGAGCTCAGAAGTTCAAGACCAGCCTGAGAAAGAAAGGTGGTGCATGTCTGTTGTCCCAGCTACTCAGGAGGCTACGGTGAGAGGATCACTTGAGCCCAGGAGATTGAGGCTGATGTGAGCTAGGAAGCCATCACATAGAGCAAGACTGTCTCATGATAAAGATAGAAGCAAGGGAGGGAGGAAAGAGAAGGAAGGAAGGAAGGAAGGAAGGAAGGAAGGAAGGAAGGAAGGAAGGAAGGAAGGAAGGAAGGGAGAGAGAGAGAGGAAGGAAGAAAGAAAAAAAGAAGAAAGTTTTCTCAAATATCAACTACATGTGAGGCATAGTTCTGTCTTTAATGGCTTGTGGAATAAAGGAGAAATAATAGATTCATTCCAATGACCTAGTCGATGAGGTATATGAATAATAAAGCACAATAAGGAATTTTAGATAAATTGCCATGGGGATTTAGAGGAAGAGGGGATTGAGCCCCTCTGTGGGCATAGAAGGAGGCCCTACGGAGGAGATAACGCCTGATCTGGAACCTCAGGGCCGAGCTCAAACATATTTCTATAGAAAGCCCTGAGCCACTTTTCCATAGCTCTGTCGCTGGTAATACATGGGTTCCCCAGCAGAGGGAAGCTCCCCAAGGCCTATAGGTGTTTCTCTTCCTTCCGTGGATGGCAGTGCACAGCTTGGCATCTTCTCATGAGGCCTATCAAGGCTACTTAGTAAGCTTTGTAGATTTGATCTGAACAGAAAAAAGATGTTGTGTGGAATATTGCTGCTAACTGTATGATGCTCCTTGCTTCTCACCTGAGTTCCCCCAGTCCCTCAAGAGCAAATAAGGACAAATCCTCCACAACTATATTTAGAAGGGAATATGGTTGCCCTAAACCTCTAACTCTCTTGAAGACTTTCCTTACTTTTCTTCTGCCTCTTTACTCACTTCACCCCTAGGGCTATGGAACAGCTTATCAGACTGATGGGCTTGGTAATACTTGGGCATGCTCTCCACTTTTCTCCTCTTGGGAGCCAGTTATTGGCGTAAGTCTACTCCTATCTTAGTCCAGCGACACCAAGGAATAGATAGGGAAGTCTGACTGATCCGAAAGTTTGAAGATGATCTAAGTCTTACACTAATGTATTTCTTCTTACTAACCTTTGTTATTGATAAAAATTATCCTTTGTACCCTAAGTAGGATGTAAAGACCACATAACGAGGAATTTGTGTCTGTTTTGTTCAATGACTGTATGCCAGCTTCTAAAACAGTGACCAGTACATGAAAGGCAGTCAATAAATAATCTGATGATTTATCAAACAAATTTGTTCATAACCTGGTCAAGAAAAAGAGTATTATTTACTGACCCCCATTAGAGGCCTCAAAGCTCCCTTAAGTATATAAGTGATAAAATATTTGCTAAATGAATGAATAAACGATCCTCTCACTTCAATCGCCACTTCTACACATTTGCAAAAATCTGTTCATGGTATTTAAAAAGACATACGGTTTAAGTTATAATTTTTTCCTATATTCTCACATAATATTTTCATTTAGATAGAGGGAATATTGAACTTTGCCTATTACAGCTAAGATCTATAGCAAGTGCTTATTACTAAGGGTCTAATTAGCACCTGGGCCCAGATTCCATTTTTAACCTGTGGAATAGATTGAGCCAGGGATATTGGTTCTCCTGTTCAGCCAATCAGTTGCATCATCATGGGCTGCCAGAGCATAAGCTGTTCAGAGAAAAATAACATGTGATCTTAACTCTGTCGTGGGATGCTAACCTAAGGGTTTTCATTTTGAACATAAGTAGTGAGAAGACGGGAACATGTACTTCTAGAATCTGACCTTCAGCAAATAAGGATGTGAAACAACCTTGTTATCTTGTTATCTTTTCACTTTTGTGTAATTTTTCATTTATAGGAAAAATGGAGAAAGAAGGAAAAGTTCTTCCTTCTTATTTGGAAATGAGTCAAAAAATCTTTTTGGTAAATTAAGATGAAAATATGTATCAAAAATGAACATATTGTCAATGAAAATTCTTAAGATAATTATTCAGGGACTCAGAATTTTTTAATATCTAGGGTTATTTATAATCAATTAGTCCAATTTCTTGTTTAGCTAATTTAAGACTGCCACATGGGTGAGAACTCTGATGCAATTAACCAGTGCTGCTTAATATCTTCATAAATCTAATGCTGACCAAGAACTCCAAGATGGAAATAAACATATGAAGGTATGCTCAATGTATTTAATTATCACAGTAGTATCAGGTCGCCTGATACAATGATTTTAACAAGAAATGCTTTTTGGCTCATAGTAATAAGGTATTTATTTCCATTATTTTTTCTCTATGAAAAAGCATTTGAAATCAATTATGTGTCTGCTCAGTACATTCTTTGAGAATCAAATTGGGTAGCCAAAAACTTTCACCACACATGTAGCTTTTATAAATTACAGAGAAGTAAGTAGAAGGAGATAAAAGAAAGGGAGAAAAGGCAGAGTTAAAAGTCTGGACTAAATGAATGAAGAAAATATAAAGGTCGGTTTAGGAGAAAGAGCACAGAGCCTAAATAGGAGGGGGCAAAGTCAGAGTGGACTGGAGAGATTCTACTCTAGAATCAGGTTATAGAGTTAGCCCAAGAAGGAAAGCTGGAAGAAAAGACCAATAAAAATAATTAAAAGGCAACAACTTCTAGAATAGTGATTGCACTGAAACTGACCTGGGAGGATGCTTTCCCATCCCTTACCTCCACCCCTTTAGTGCTGCAACAGCAAAAGCATTGGGAAGGGGCACTCTAATCAAACCACGCTGAAAATCATTATAATAAGCTATTGTGTCTGGACAGTAGCTCAGGCGTTTCAACACTGTGTTTGGCTTCCAGACTCTCCACTGTGCTTAACAATGACCAAAATAAACTGTGGCCTTCGTGGCAGATTAAACATGTCCACAAACTCTTTGACACTCCTCCCACAGAGGGGTGGGATCTATGTCCCCTTCTCCTGAAATGTGGTGGACTCTGTGTCTATTTAACAGACTATGGAAGTAACACTGCAACAGTTACTGGAACCAGGCCTTAGTAGACTTAGTTTTATTTAGATAGAGGGAATCTTGTGCTTTGCCTATTATAGCAAGTACTCCCATCTCTTAGAACACTTGCTCTGGACCCCAGCTACCATGTTCTGAGAAAACCCAAGCATCCCAATGGACAGACCCAACCTTATTTCCCAGCTCAGCTACCAGGCAACCCTCAACACCAACTTGTTGGCCATTGAACAAGCCATCTTGGAAGAGGTTCCACCAACCCCACTCAAGGGCCCCAGCTGCCATCACATGAGAAAGAAAACAGTCCATTGCCCTAAAGACCTGTTCAAATTGCAGATTTGTCAGCAAAATTAATCATGTTACTTTAAGCCACTAAGTTTTGATATGGTTTATTAATGAATAACTGGGACAGCCCTCCCAGTTAAGGAGCAGAACGAGCACGTTGCATGTCAGGAAAGCCTTTCTGAAAGCAGATAAAGACGGAAGGAGGAAGGACGGTTTAGCCTCTAGATGAAGTGAAGAAATTCTACCTATCAGTCTCTCTTTCTCTGGTCTTTAGGGTCTTGTCCTTCAATCCTTTGTTGTAATATTGTGAAAGAAAAAAAGCAAAATAGCCTTCAGCCAAAGCCTTCTGTGCTTGGTTATCTGTGGTTTGTTGACTCACATGGCTCTTTCAGACCTCAGAACACGAGAAGCAGTGACTAACCCAGGCGCCTGGAGAGATGCTCCCATGTACTGGCCCATTTGTTCCCAGGATGCCTGTTTTCCATTTGTCTCTGAAGCCTTCAGAAACGCTTACTAACAGAGGTGCTCCCCCAGAGTTTGTTTAAACTGATATACTGTGGTTCTAAACGGCCAGTCTATGAAATTCGTAGGAGCAACTTCTTAGACATTTGTGCATGGCCCACTTAGCTTACTTTCTTAGGTATCAGCTTGAAAAGCAATGGCAGAATGACAAGACTCAAGCTAATCTGGTCCATTCATTCAACAACTTGTTGAGCTTCTGCCTGTGGAAACCCTGCCCTCTGCTCCAGTCACACGGCATCACAAGCGTCCTTTGTCATAGCATGCCCTACACGCCCCTGCAACGTGCACTGTCTGTCCCCTTACAGATCTGCCTGTGACCAGGAAGAAAGAGCCACATCTCACAGTCTTGCTGTGCCCAGTTCCTACAGTGCTTGCACATCATAAGTACTCGGTAAGAGTTGATAAGAGAACTACTTTGTAAAAGGAATGATAGCACTTTTAAACATAGTTTTAAGTTGCCCCCAGGTGAGCAGTGAACTCTCTCAGAGGAAAAATGTGGCTTTTTAGAACTTTTTTATTGATTGCTTCTAAACCAACACATGAATCCAAAATTCAATTTTGTGATTTTGACCAAAGTACAATATTTTGGTAACACATAAGTTTTAAAAATTGGCCCCCTTCATTCCAACCAAAGCCAGAGGATGAATTAGATACATGAGAAGGAGGTTGGACAAGGGATTCTGCATGTACTACCGCTCCTTTTTAGACTTAATTTTCATAGGTAATAATGTTTACTGACCCAAGTATGGGCGCACTAAAACTTTAGAACATTTTTCAATAGAAGAAAATTTTATTTAGTAAATAGGTGATTCCCATTCCTTTAAGAACACAAACCTGAACTTTACAGATAATTTCCATCTAGAAAAAAATGAAATGATATACAGTGATGTGTTGGCTACTGAAGTTTTCATCAGTGACAGACAATAGCCCTACAGGATTATAATGTGGCTGAAAATTTCCCATTAACTAGTGATGTCTTGATGATTCTGACCTTCTGTAGGTCTAAACTTCTGTGTTTGTGTCTTAGTTTCTAACACAAAGGTTTAAAAAAAATGTAAATAATTTTAAAAATGTAAAAAAGCTTATAGAATAAAGATATAAAAAACTCAAACAAATCAGCAAGAAACAGCCCCCCCAAAAGAAAAGCCTTAAAAAAGGGACAAAAAACATGAACAGAAAATTTGCAAATGGAGATACATTAATGGGCAACAAACTCATGAAAAACTGTGCAGTGCCTCTAATCACTAGGGAAATGCAAATCAAAACCACAATTAGATATCAGCTAACTCCAATGAGAATGGCTCATCTTAAAAAGTCTAAAAGCAGGCTCAGCACCTGTATGTAGCTCAGTGGTTAGGGTGCCAGTCACATACACCAGGGCAGGCTGATTCGAAGCAGGCCCAGGGCCAGCTAAACAACAATGACAACTACAAAAAAATAGCCAGGCATTGTGGCGGGGGCCTATAGTCCCAACTACTTTGGGAAGGCTGAGGCAAGAGAATTGCTTGAGCCCAAGAGTTTGAAGTTGCTATGAGCTGTGACGCCATGGCACTCTACTGAGGGTGACACAATAAGACTGTTTCTCAAAAAAAAAAGTCCAAAAACAACAGGTGCTGGTGTGGGTGCAGCGAGGAAGGAACTCTTGTACACAGTTGGTGGGACAGCAAACTAGC
>CAUYON010066985.1:0-60232 GCA_963573935.1 Arctocebus calabarensis | reverse complement strand
TTATATAGTGATCAAGAAAATGCCATGAAGGCTAACTGTAACAGTACGATCAAAACATTTCTGAATGTATATGAATCGTGCCCTATGATTGCACCAATGTACAGAATTATGATTCAATAAAATTATAAAAAAAAAAATTTCACTGAAAATTAATTTTTCTCTATTTGAGGTAATGGCAAATGGCTTTCAACTTTCTATTTGGGGGCATATTCTGTGCGTCTGTACTTACATACAAAAGCCACTTATCTAAAGAGGCATAAAACTATTCTCACTACCACACTTGCATCAAGGTCACTACTAACATCGATGGAAACATATTCTTCAGATTGTTACTCCAGGAAGAGGGATTCTTCATGGCTAGTTGGGCCTTAGTTCCAAATTCCTGTATAGCTGTGTGGCCGAAACAGAAGGGCAATGCCACCTGTGAGCTCCACATTTGGTGGTGCTAGCCCAGGTTTTTCTCCTACTCTCAGAACCCACCTTGGCCTCCAGTTCAACTCTTAAGAGAAGAGACATTGCCTTTAAAAAATGTAATCTGAGCAGCAGTCAGCCACCAAGTGAGACTGGTATTGAGTAACCATCTGATAGAAGTACAAACTTCCTGCTGGACCAAATCCCACCAGCGGCCAGTTTAGGCAGAGTCTAATCAGTGGGCCTACTTAGTTGGAGGGGATATACTCAAAGAGAGATCCAGATCCAAATACTTAGTGGATGATTTTCAACCATAACATAAACTCAGAGAATTGCTTGTAAAGCGTATATACTTTACTTGAGTTATTTAATTTAACCCTTGCACCAACCCAATAAGGAAGGAATTATTAGGACCTCTGCTTTGCAAGATGAGTAAACTGAGGTTTGCAGAGGTTTGGTGACTCACTTGTCAAAGAGAAAGTAAAACAAAAACTGTATTCCAATCTTGGATTGTTCTTTTATAAATCCTGTGCTATTATCTTGAATTTAAACATTAGATACATTGGGTTTTTAAAATGCTCATCATGCCTAATCATCAGAGAAATGAAAATCAAAACCACCATGAGCTATTACCTAACCCCAGTAAGATTAGTTCATATCATAAAATTCCAACGCTGCAGATGCTGGCAAGGATGTGGAGAGAGGGGAACATTTTTACACTCTTGATGGGACTACAAACTAATACTAAGTGGAAAGAAGTATGGAGAATCCTCAAAGATCTCAAAATAGACCTTCCATTTGATGCTGCAATCCTATTACTAGGTACCTACTCAGAAGAAAAAAAAAGAATTTTATCATAAGGACATTTGCACTACATTGTTTATTGCAGCTCAATTTATAATCACCAAGATGTGGAAATACCTATATGCCCATCAACCCAGGAATGGATTAATAAACTGTGGTATGGTGGTACATAGTGTGGTACGCCATATTAACCTGGATGGAGTTGAAACGCATTCTTCTTAGTAAAGAATCACAAAAATGAAAAAGCAATTATCCAGTGTACTCAATACTAGTATGAAGCCAGTAGATGATCTGATGCATGCCCTTTATTGGAGAAAAACTCATTTCAATTCAGGTTGGGGAGAAGGTAAGGAGAGCGGGAGGGGGTTGAGGTGCTCTCACTGAACGGGCATGGGGTAGGGGTGTTTGGCATACCTTTTGTGTGTGGGCCATAAGATAAGAGGGACTTTACCTAACAAAATATTTTGAACTGGTTGTTTATGCTCTCACATTAACCTGAAATAAAATCAAAAACAAAAGCAAAGCATTTCCCAATTTTAAAAACTGTGTGAATTGAAAAACACATCGTCATTGTGCGGAATCTCCCCTCATGACAGAATGTCTGATATCCCTAGTCTGTTGAATGCGAAAAGCACTCTGGCTAATCACTGGGACAATTCCAAACCCCACACATATTCCAAATTCCACAGGTGGCGTGGCACCAGCTGAGTTGATAGCTCTGCTCAGTCCTTACTACAAATGCTACCTCTTGTGTAAAGTTGTCTTCAGCTTTTCCAGGCTCACTAACACATCCTTTCCCAATCTCTTAGAATCACAGGGATGTTTCTTAGAAGTTATCTTTTTATTGTTAGTAATTGTTAGTCTACTTGTCTATGTCTTTTCCTAAATTAAAACATTGGAATTGTTTTTCTATCCAGCACACAGCACAGTTCACGTATGTGTTTGTTCAAAGCATGCATGACAGATTAATATAATATGAACACAGACATCAAATTATTGAGTTCACATGATCCAAAGAAAGGAATGAATTTTTTTTATTTTATTGTTTATTACTTACATAATACCAACTATTATGCTCCAAAGGCTTTTACAGGATTAGAAGAAACTTAGATTGGAAAACAAATAATTCTTTCAATAGGATCTCTTTTTAAACATGGTACTGGCCTTAAAAAGGTAAGTGAGTAGGTATATTTTATATAAAGACATCATTCTTTTCATTTCCATTAACTGAAAATTAAGATGTGATGATAAGTTCTGTATCAGTTTTTAACCTAAAACTACCTCACTATTATGCAACAAACAACAAATGAGGAAGATTTCATAAAGAAATTTGTATGTATTTGAAAAGACAAAATGTGATTTTTAAGATACTTCTGTGACCACTGGGAAAAGGTCCTGCACAGATTTACCCAGAAGGGCAGCTCTGCTTCCTTGGGAGCTGAAGCCTTATCTGTGTTCTTACTTGTTGTTATTCATAAACAAATTCAAACAGGTTGGCATTCATAGGTGCTAGGGATATAGATATGGGACCTTCCTACTGATGAAGCGGGCTCTAAAATTAGACAGACTTGCCTGATTTCCAATCCCTCTCACTGTTCGGAAGACTGAATGTCTTTTCCGGCCTCTCAGCTTTATGGAAACAAAGAGGTACAGTGTAAGTATCCACTAAATCTCAGGCAAGCCACCATGACTTCGCTCTACAAATATGAGAGTTGGACTGTGTGTGTTTATTTTTCTCATAATCCAGTAAGGGCTAATAGAATTAAGATTCCCAGAAAGACCTCAGCTTTGACATATGTTTTACTATAAATGTGAACAAAAATAGAACACTGGAGAAAGATCACAGTTATACTTCTATACAGTTCCTTCAGAAGATTTTCTTTTTCTTTATATGTGAAGGTATAGAATTCTTACCTGGCTTCGGGAAACTAAAGGCAAAGGCCACCTTGTTTACAATCTTCTATATCCTTGGATTGGTAGGAAATTGCTACATGTGCTTGAATATAACTGACAAAGTCTTATCTGGGCAGTTTTGGGACAAATTTAGTGGACCCTTGGAACTTATGCATATTTGTACTCAAAGCTAGTATATTCTAATTTTGTATTTGTATTTGGGGCATTTTACTAAGAAGGAATCTTTAAAAATAAAATAACAAAATGCAAGGAAGGAATCTTTAGATGTCTCTTAAGGGGGTAGTTTTAGTGCCAGCTGAGAACTTTATCAAACACTTACTATATAATGAAAAGCCAAGCCTCCTCTTCCAAAGAGTTCCAGACAGTCCTTGCTCAGGCATTCCATTTCTCTGTGCAGGGATTCTTCACCCACAAACATTTGTAAAGTGTTTCAGAAGGTAAACTGAAAAATATATGTATGGCATCTCTCAAACAAGGGGAGGCATTCTTATAATATCTTTGTCATAGACTTCATTATTAGTAATACAACTTGTAGGAGAAAGAAAAAAATGATCCTGTAAAATTAAATAAGACCAAGAGTTGTAAATATACAATCACAGGATGAAAACAAGAAAACAAAAGGTACTAAAAAGTAACTAAGAGTATAATAGACATTCCAGAACGCTTTCCAGTGATGTGACAAACTAAGCTGGTACAGATTTAACCTCACCAACCTGAGCCGGACTACAGTATACACAGTCAGGCTCAAAATAAATAATGGGCAAAACACGAATCAGAGATTAAAAATGAGCTCAGAGGCAGGGCTCCAGGTGTGCAAGTTGGTGCCCATGGTCTCTATACACCACAGCACTAGAGACTCGGGTTTCCCTAGGGATTTGGTCAGGAAAATGTGGGGAATTGAAGCTAGGACCCATGTATAAAGCTGGAAACCTAAGAAGTTTCACACTTTTAAAAAGATTTCTAGAGAGATCCTTCACTTGGAGAGAGAATTAGGGGGTTGGGTGGTGATGGGGAGAAAAGAATTCTTCCACAAATAATCAAAGCCCAAGCACTGTCTACAAAAGCAGCCCAAGTTCACAGTACTTGTATTGTCTGGGAGTTGCAAGCCAAGAAATCAGCATACATTCCTGAACCAGTGAAATCCTTAGGGTTTCAAACAGTATTAAATTCACAATGGGGATGTTTACATAATTCTAAGTCACAAAAATTTCATAAAAGAGGTGGTTGGAACTGAAGATGAGTCCGAACAGCAACAGCAAAACACAATCCACATAAGAAAACACTTTAGTATAAAGGAGGGTGAGTAGACACAAACCAGGAAAATTAGCAACTCTGAAAACTTGAGGAAATGTAATAATGTGAAAAGATTTAGAAATGAAATTCAAGAGAAAGATAGAATAGAAATTACAATGCAATAATAGGACATATAAAAAAATTAATAATTTTGAAAAGGAGCCATACAGAAACTCTGTAAACAGTTTTTGTAATTTAAGTTAAAAAACATCTTTATGCAAAGCTCTTGTTTTTGTTTATTTTTGACCTTTTTGTTATTCATTTGTATTATCTCCCTTTGTTCAAAAGACTTTGCTTCATTGAGAAAGATCAGTCAAGCATATTTGCTTGAGTCTGCTTTTGTTCCATTAATGTAGATGTCTATTTTTTCTCCAAGATTATGCCCTTTTGATTACTGTATATTGATAATAAATTTTTGAATTAGGAAAAAGTACCTTTAAAATAATTATATGTAGCAGATAACACAAAGCTAGAGCAAGAATTAAGAGAATTAAAAATAGGCTTGAGGAACATACTGAAAGGCATTTAAAGAGAATAAAAGATACAAAAGATACAAAGTATCTTTTGATAGAAGATTATATTGAAATTATAATACTCAATATATCCTGATAACATTTGTCATCTTTGATTTTGTATCTCTTATAACTGTGAAGTCAAACATTGAAATTTAAGAAATTCCACATTTTTTGACACCCTCTGTATATATTTATTCATAATATAGAAAAATAGAGAGTCACCAAGAACAATAAGCAAATCTTAAACTGAACAGAGTCAGAGTCTAGTTAGTGCAGGCCACTCAGAAGCACCAATAGAAGGCAACAGAAAATGAAATTGGATCCTCAAATGTTTAAAATTTTATGCACAACTAAGTGTTTCTGTGCAAGAGTAAGGCAGAAAGGTGACACCACATTTTCTTCTCATCTGTTCTAATATAATCAAAATGTTCATGTCAATTTCCCAAGTAATTGCCTGATGAAAAAACTGCATGATCATACAGTCACTTACGTAGTGCAGAAAACTGCACTCTCATATAGTCACTAGATTTCTATGGAATTTATCCTTGGAGGGAGGTTGCAGATGTAAGGACATAAGGTCAATGACTAACTGAGGTATTCAAGTGCAGGAAGCACAAGAAATGCCACATCTTGAATATTTTATGTCCACAAGCCCCATTCGGGGGCATGGTTGTCAGAAAGACAAACACAGGAGGGGGGGTTCCCCATTCTGAATGGAAGAAGTACTGAGTATCTAGCAGTGTCTCCATTCTTTCTTCCACATCCTCATGTCCAGGAGCAAAGGAGGTACCATGTTTGAGGGCTTTTCCTCCCTGAGCTTTGGAGAAGTATATATCATACTCTTTATCCAAGGCATCTAGAGTTAGGAGAGCACTTGACCCCCGTGCAGATAGAGGCACTATCCGTGCTACTCCTGTAGCACACAGTAAATCAGCAGCCAATTGTGCTCATAATTATCCTGAACATTTCCATATACTGTTTTGAAGCTTCCCCTTTGCTAATGTCCTCCAAAGCGGTACAGAATACATCTGACCTATTTTCTGGCTCTCTGAAGAAACTAAATGCATCTCATGTAAAGCTTGATCAGCTGCTCCCAGATATAATCATTTCGGTTCAACAATAACTTGTTGATCCCTTATGATGTTCTAGACAATGGAGAGTAAAGGGATAGAGGTCAAAAATTGAAAGACTTTGTCTCTGTCATCCAGAAGTTCACAGTTATTAATAGTCTTGAAATGACATTGTCAGACTATTTATATGCTCTGTATGGATATAATTATGTTTGTGACAATTTTTATTTTGACCCTATTCTTTTGCTTTCTTTTGTATTTACAGATAAGAGAAAAGTGGCTGCAGACATTTTTTTCATTCTATCTTTGATCCCTTTACTTAAATTTCCTAGGTTTTTAGCCAGACACAGTGGCTCATGCCTGTAATCCTAGTACTCTAGGAGGCCACAGCAGGTCGATTGTTTGAGCTCAGGAGTTCGAGACTAGTCTGAGCAAGAGTGAAACCCTGTCTCTACTAAAAATAGAAAATCTAACTTGCCATTGTGGCGGGTGCCTGTAGTCCCAGCTCCTTAGGAGGCTGAGGCAGGAGATCACTTGAGCCCGGGAGTTTGAGGTTGCAGTGAGCTACCATGATGCCACAGCACTCTATCCACAGAGTGAGAATCTATCTCAAAAAAAAAAAAAAATTCCTACATTTTGTTTCTATTTCTCAACAAAATATTTATGGAGCACATTCTATGTGCCAGTATTCATTAAATGAGAGTCTCATTACATGGCTATATTTCCACTTAGGGAAGGAAATTCCTGATCCAATCCTCACAGGGGGCAGGACATGAGTAACTGTTCTTGTTAAGATACTAAGACCGTGCTTTTTATGGGGCACTGTATTATAGAGGGCAAAGTTAGTCCACCTCCCCCAACTTGGGGAGGAGGCCCATTTCTCATCTCTGGATTTTTTTTTATTTTTTACTTTTTACATATACATGTGTTTATTTGGTTTCCACTTCATCTCTAGATTTATAATGATAACTGTAGTTGCACTAGGTAAGGCAAACATTTCTGCTTTGACCAAGTACATTGCATGTCTTTTAGATCTAGACCCTCTGTTTTGGAAGAGTGGCATTCTCTAGAATCTCTTTCAGACACTAAAGTATGTCACCCACTACCTCCACACTACTTTCCACAGAGGTTGTGCTAGTCTGTGGTCCCACCCACAGTGAATGAGTGTTCCTCTCTTTCTGTGCCCCTGCCACCATCTGCTAATTTGACACTTTTTGATGTGACCTATTCTCACTGGAGTTCGGTGATAGCACCTTATTTGATTTGCATTTCCCTGAGAATTAGAGAGGTTGGACATTTTTTCACGTTCTTCTTGGTCATTATAGTATTTTCAAATGCAAAATTTCTGTTCATGTCTATTGCCCATTTTTTAAAGGAGTTGTTTGATTTTTTTTTCCTTGCTGATTTGCTTGAGTTCTTTGTAGGTTCCGAAAATATAGAATACTTCATGAATTTTGTGTGTCAGCCTTGTGCAGGTGCCATGTTCATTTTCTCCAATCTTAGTCTCAACAAACTTCTATTAACTATCCATTATGTCCTAAGTGCTAAAAATACAGTGGCAAATCAGACAGGTTTTCTGAAAGATTATAAAAGTTTGGACCCTCTCCTCCAGAAAATTAAAAGTAGTAAAAATGGAACAAAGTCAAGTGATACTGAGTGTCTGGGGAGCTCTTTAATTTGCACGTTTAAGGAAGAACTCTCTGAGTAGTGACATTGAAGCTGCATCTTGAATGAATATGAAGGAAACAAGGGAAGCTCTAGAGAAAGGGTTACATTGGTAGGAGAAACACTTTATTTAAACTCAATGAGCTTAATGTAGTAGAAGGGTGACCAATAAGCATTTAGCTGAGTAAAGGCACCCCTAAAGTAATTTGTAGTGTTACTATTCTCTTACCTTTACATTCCCTTCCTGTATTTATTTCCTGTTATTACCTCCCAAAGTTGATTTCTTTCTTTGTTTTGAGAGTCTCAATTTCTACACATATTATAAAACTCCCTTTTATAACTATTTTTTTGTGGAATATAGTTCTTGCACATCAAGTCAGAAAGAGTGATACTTTTCTTTCCTGAAGGGTCCTACTAAAGTGTAATAATCCATATTTTTGGAATTCAATACTTATTTTCTTCCATATCACTGAATTCAAAATCATCATATCTGGTATTTGAACCCCAATGTTCTCTGTTTTAGAATACTTTAAAAAGACGTTCTAAAAAGAGCTACACATTTAAAAAGATCTATGGGCTATTTTATGAGACCCACGCTCTTCCTGGTACTTTCTATTATACACAACATTTTGGGCTTGCTTTCTTCCTTTTTCCTGTCATTAGCTTTCTCTGAGTTTTATTAGAGTTCCACCAATAGTCATTCTTCTCACCAGTCACTCCGCTACACAATTGCAGCAACTGACCCTTAACACATTCATAACATCGGCAGCATAATGGTTCTTTATCTAATTATTTCCCCAAAGAAAACTAATCCTGGGGTGTGGAAGTGGGATTCCTCAGTTAAATGCGTGCTTGGCATAGACAGGTACTTAGTTGTTCCACTACTGAAAATTGTCTGAGTGGAATGCCTCAGCGTTCACGGTGGTCTTAAAGAAAGTAAGAGGCATCTGTCAGGATCTTCCAAGCAGTTCAGCTTTCTAATCAGACCATCTGAATTCCTGAGCAGAAGACAAGGAAAAAACCCTGCCTACCGACAGGGCAGTCACTCATCAGTAATAAAGCAGATGTTTAAACAAGGTACACTTAGTCACGTCTGTCAGTCTGTCACTTAGTGAAGAGGTGGTGGAGCAGTGGAGAGAGAAGGGGAGAAGCAAACAGTCCTGCCAGACTCTAGTGTGTCAATTGATTTGCAGACATAGGGGCAAAAGCTTAAAATAACAAGGTGCCGCCTGAGACATTGTTCTACTCTGAAACAGTAGCTGCGATTTATTGATTTTGAAAGATGTCCAGAGAAAAAGACTGAGTCAGTGCTACTTAACCTGATGGAGAGAGAAGATATTTTACCCTTTTTCTTTCATATGCACTTTGGCGGGCACTAAGGACATTTGGCCTGGGTATGTAAGTTTTTGTGGTGAATATCCAGAGAATAATTTTCCTAAGGAGCTATTTTTATTTCTTTATTTATTTGTCTGTGGTGTAGTGAAAATAATCCATTTGGTGTTTGACATTGGGAAAAAAATCACTCAGTCTTTCGGAGGTTTGATTTTCTCATCTGTGAAATCGGTGGCAATAGTAAATACTTTGCTATAAGAAATAAAAATTAGGTAGGTAAAATGCACGACAAAGATAGCCATCGTGAGTTTTGTTATGTGTTCCTCTTGGCAGTTAAGGATAGTGTGGGAACACGGGACTCTTAATAGGAGTATTTGGAATCCCGGAGCTCTACTCAATATTTCTGGGATAAGAGATTGTAACTACAGAACCACTGACCACTGGAGTGTCTATAAGGTATATTTGCCTTTGGGGACATCTAAGCAATATGCTGGGCAATATGAGAGTTTTCTGGAAATTTATGAAAAAATCTGTGACATTATGCATAAAAATAGTTCGAGGGCTGATGAAATAGGGCTTACTCATGGAATTACTCTTAAAGAAGCCAAAGAAGGCCTTCATGGGGGAACTAGCTGGGCATTGTGGTGGGTGCCTGTAGTCATAGCTACTTGGGAGGCTGAGGCAAGAGAATCGCTTAAGCCCAAGAGTTAGAGTTTGCTGTGAGCTGTGATGTCACAGCACTCTACTGAGGGTGATATAGTGAGAGACTGTCTCAAAAAAAAAAAAAAAAAGAATTCAGTTGCCATGTGTAAGGACTTGCAATTTTTTTGTTGCCCTAAGAGGCAGTAATATAAGACATATATTAAATTATCTTATTTAACTGTCACAAACACACTTCATGAAGTAACTTCTATTTTATCCTTATTTTGAAGATGAGGAAATTGATAATTGAATAGATGAGGCAACTTAACAGATGTCCCATCATAAATGGTGGAGTCTGAAATCAAACTCGGTTGGCTCTTTACCCACAAGTGACTATAAAACCTTAAACTACATAAATAGCTAAGAAACATAGCTATTACATTGATGACTAGTATCAGTAATGCCAATGGATAAAGTATTAGCTGTAAGATGGCAATAAAATTAAGAAAATTGTCTAGCCATATGATGTTCAAAGCAAAAAGCCATCAATGATTCTGTGCCTTTCTATGTTTACGGCCCTCTTACCTCCCAAGTGTAACTACCTTATTTATTGTTTTTAATTCTATTCCTGGATTTCAATATGATTTTGTTAATTTTAATATGTTCTAACGTTGTTTTTGTAAAGCACACTTTGACAAGTTTACAGGTCGCTGTAATTAATTTGGCAGGCCTTTCTAACCTTTCTTTTTGGTCTTGGGAGGCATGTACTCTGAAGTCTGTGGGAGTCACTGATATCACAAAGCAAGAGATGTACACACAATGAAACACAAAGGTAATGAAGTGTCACATTGCTCCATTAGAGAAAAATGGAGAAACTGTTATCCTTTGTGATTGGTACAAGGGATATGGACATCTTTCATAAACAAATACTCATGTATTGTTTATGGAACCAAAATATTGATTCAGAAGAGTATTTTAAAGCATTATGAAGTATGTAAAAAACCCAATATATCTGCAGACTCCAAGCAATAAAGCATAGTTGAATATTTTATTGAATATCGTCAATATCAATGACATCTGCTTAATTTATTCTTACACTCACAAGTTCATTCATTTACTCAGTCAACATTTAATGAGCACATGCTAAACGGTAAGACCTTTTCAAGAATGTCTCCAACTTCTTTTTCTTTCTTTCTTTCTTTTTTCTTTTTTACTAAAGCCAATGAACACATTTTCATCTTTAATTTACTGACTTCTTAAATTTTGACACTGAATATGTGCTCGTTTTTGAAAACATTTTTTTCTTGGTGAACATTTGTTTTCTTCATTTTTTTTTATTACCTTTTGGCTACTCTTTCTATTGTCTAATGTCTGAAAACTAGAGTTTGAAATATTTCTGTCTCCTATTAAAATTGTGTCAGGAGGGAGGGTACATATAGTCCCTGTCACTCTGTTAAGGTGAGTAGCACCTCAGTATTTGCTTATGTGGAAAAGCTTTTATTTCTCCTTCATATATGAAACTTAGTTTCATAGGATGCAAAATTCTAGTCCTACAGTTGTTCTGTTTACAAACACAAAGATGGGGCCCCTTAATTCCTTCTCATTTGTAAAGTCTCTACTGAGAGGTAGTCTGCGGTTAGCCTGATGGTCTTCCTTTGTAAGATACTTGATGTTTTTACCTCATATCTTGAAGGAGTTCCTTCTCTAGGAGGACTTTGGCCAGTCTGTTGGCCAGTTTGTTGTCTCTCTGTCTTGAATCACCCCAAATGTTCATGGAACCTTTTGTATCTGGATATCTAGATCTGTAGCAAGACTGTAGCTTAACTTTTCCTCAATTATTCCCTCAAATACATTTTCCATATGATATTGTGCTTTTTCTTCTTCACCCTCAGGGATGCCTGTGATTTTCGTATTTGGCCATTTTACATAACCTCTTATTTCTTGTACACTTTGTTCCTATTGATGCTTTGGTCATTATTTTTGACTGACTTGGTTACTTCAACAGAGTTGTTGTCAAGCTCTGAAATTCTTTCTTCCACCTGGTGTCTTCTGTTCTTAAAGCTTTCAGCTGTATTTTGTATTTACTTAAATGAAATTTTCAATTCCATAAGTTCTATTTGGATTTGTTAAAATATGTGTATCTTTTTAGTAATATTTTTATTTTATTTCATTAATTATTTTTCTGGTTTTCCGTTTTCTCTCGGATTTAACTGAGCTTCCTTCTAATCCACATTTGTAATTCTTTATCTGTTATTTCAGTATTTTCATTTTAGTTGGGATTCATTGCCAGACAGCTGATGTGCTCCTTTGGTGCGTTCTTTCATTCTATTTTTTCATACTTCTAGAGTTTTTACACTTATTCATTCTAATCTGGAGCAGCAATTTCCTTTGATTTTCGATTTTCTGCTTTTCTTTTATTTAGAAGTCCTCCCCCCCACCACTACTCTTAAAGGTGTTTCTATAGCATAAATTGAGAAAGGACCTTTGGCTCTACTTTTGGGTACCTTGGTGTGGGTCTAGGTTCTGGATGGGTACCTTGGTTATAGACACCCTCGAGTTTTTTAAATTTTTTTTTCAATTGCTAGTTATTTAAAACTGTAGTGTTAGCATAGTATGTGTGGGCAGATTGCCTTTCTCTTCTTAATCTTGCAGGCCTTTGTAATCCTTACTCTTTCCCCAGTCTTGTGGTCTTTTTTAAACAGTGTCAATTATGTTGCCATCCCCAGGTTAATCTCGGGGGAGGGGTGCCTGTGGGTAAGAATCAGGCATTCTCTGTATAAGTGCTTGAATCAGTAAATGCTGTAATGGACTATACAAGTCTCCTCTGCCATTAGGTAGCACTTGCTGAAAAGAGCCAATTGCAGTGTTATTTTTGCCCACCTGTTGTTTTTCCACAAAGGACAGCATAAATGCTGTCTTGGCAGGGGTGGAGGGTCCACTCTCAAGCTGCTGGTGAAAACCACCAGGGAGGGGCTCTAGTGACCCCACCTGGCTAGAAAGTCTGCTCATGGGGGGAGGGCAATCTGAGACTTACCATACAGTTATTGGAAGTAGGCTTCATTCTTCTCTGTTTTCCACTGTCCCCAAGTCTCTGGTTTCTGACTGCAAGCAGAAGCCACATTAGCTGAGCTCACTGGCAGGGGTGCCATGGATTGAAAGCTTTCCTGTCCAGGATTCCACCTCAAACTGAAAACGTGGCTTTGCTGTGGGGACAGAGTGCTCCTCTCACACCACACTGCACTTTCCTTTCAGTTCTGCCTACACGGAGTCCCTTTCATCCCAAGATTAATTCACAAATCTCTCGTGTCCCTGAGGAGCACAACTGAGTCCTGGGGGTCTGGGATCCAGCCTGCTAGACTTTCTCCTGGTACCCTAAGTTCAATTCCTGCCATGCCAAGGAAAAGGTCCTAAGCTACCTGTGAAGGGCTTAAGCAAGTGTAGTGTCTCTTCACTTCAGCGTATTCCCTCGTCTGCTGGATCGGTCATGTGAGCTGCAGTGAGGAGGATTTGTGGGCAAGGAACTCACAGTACAGGCACTCCTTCGTGCACTGCAGGTTTTTACAAGGAAATGTATGAGCTCCATTCTCTGTGGGAGCCTCAATGTAAGGGACATGGTGACAAGGGGGAAGCAGCTGTTCCTGAGAGTCTTGGCTCAATTTTGTCTTTGAGCACCCATGCCCTACAGCAGCAGTGGGAGGGGGAGAGGAGGGAAAGGAAGGAATTTGAGCGGAGGAGAAGCCACACTCTGGTCATCTTTATTCCTGTCCCCAGAAGGCAGACTCCCCAGAATGTCTATGTTCTGGGATTGCATAAATCCCATGGGTCTCACTGGCCAATTGGATTGCAAAGCATCTGTCGTCCTTTGCTTGAGACCCTATGCTAAGCAAAAAGGAGAGGTCCCAAGATGGTACATCCACATTGTACCCTGCAAGATTGATCCAGCAGGGGAGGGACAGGAGTGCTGAAAGCTTGTACTTCGGGTGTTCTCTTTTGTTCCCTTCTCCTGTGATTATCAAAGTTCAAGCTGGTGCTGAATAATTTTTGTTCAGGGTGGTTGGTTTTTTTTTTTTTTGGCTGGGGCTGGGTTTGAACTCGCCACCTCCAGCATATGGGGCCGGTGCCCTACTCACTGAGCCACAGACACCACCCAGGATATTTTTAGGGTGGTTGGTTTTTACCATATTGTGGTTGAAAATTCAAGATGAGGGCTGTGTGAGACCATGTACACTGGGGCTGGTGGGAATTGGTCTGCTTGGGTCTCCTCATCTCCCCATAGAGATGACAGTGGCAGCTAGATGAGGCTATATGTCTGAGATGTGGGTATTTTCTTAGAGCAGTTCCAAGTAATAGCAGCTCAAGGCTGGGGAGTCCCTGGTGGAGTGTTGAATTTTAGGGAAGTTCTGTGGGACCAGTGGTAGTAGTAGAGACCCATGGGTAAGGTTTTGGTGTCCTACTACTCTGTTTAAATCTCAGGGGCAGTGTCATAGGCCTTGCAGAAGCTCTGGCACCACAGAGGTGGGACCCCTGAGCCCAGGCACTGTGAGAGTCTCAGGGCCAGAACTGGGGACTATGATGTTAGGACCATACAAGTAGAGGGCTGTTCCACTGAAAGTACTGTATGTGCCCAGTCCCATAGGCCGGAGTCAGTTCTAGTGACCCACATTGGGCCAGGGCTACCTAGATACTGCAGAGGCAGTTGCCCAAACCATCCTAGGTGATGCCTGTGGTGCCTAAGACACCTCCTTGTGTTCAAATGCTGTGCTTATAAGAGAGATGTTTAGCTTCCAGCTATAGGGAACAGTAGTAATGTGGGGATCAATTCTAGCAGCCCTGGGACTAAGGAGATAGACCTAGGCTATCTCCGAGGCCGAGGCTGCTGGACAACCTGTGTTTTTCCCCACCTGTGTCCTGCTGAGGAATCACCGAAGGCTTCCCAGGTGGGGGCTGTGGCTCCTGAAGCACCTTCTTTGTTCAGATCCTGTGCTGGTGGGGTGGAGGTGCTTGGCTTCCAACTACAGTGCATGTCAGTGGGGGAATGTCCACTCTGCCTGCTTCCTCTTTAGCCTGTTGGGAATAGTGTAAAGGCTATTGCTGCAAATCTAAATCTTATACAGCCTTTTGACACCCTTTCCCTGAGAATTGAGGATGGGTCAGCCACCTTATCTCTGCTGTGACTGCTCTCTGATACAATGTCACTAACCTCCCTTTTGATCTTGTTGAGCATATCACTCTGCCTCTGTCTCCTCTACTTTGAGTGTCTCTAGTCACTTCTATTATGACTCATAATGCTCTCCCTGAGATGGTACATCCACTGGTGAACCTCTACTCACAGCCTTTGATCTTTTCCTTGAGAGTAGTGAGTGCCAGCTGCTTCTGGTACAGCATCTTGATAGTTATTATTATAGATGCACACAGTTATATTAGTGTTATCATGGTAAATATTTCTTCATCCCTTTACTTTAAATTGATAGGTCATTTTATATATTCAAAATGAGTTTCTTGTAGGCAACATGTAGTTGTGTAACATTTTTTAATCTTATCTTTTGATCCCCTCCTAATGTGTCTGGAACAATAACATTTAAAGTAATTACTACCATAATTGGATTAATAGCCACCATATTGCTAATGCTAGTCATTGTCTTGGTTCTTGGTTTCTCTTTTTATCTTTTGATCTTTTTCAGCTTTTGTGGTTTGTATGAACATTTTATATGAGTCTATTTTCTCTCCTCAGCATCTTAACTGTATTTTTATTTTTCTGTTACTTAACCGGTTGTCATAGGGTATCCAATATCCATTTACAACTAATCCAAATCTATTTTCAAGCAACACTATACCACTTCATTTGTAGTGCAAGTACCTTATGATAGCAAAATATTTCTAATTACTCCCTCCTGCCCTTTGCATCATTGAGCCATAACTTTCAAATACATAGCAGCTATTATAACTTTGAACAAGTTATTTCTTTTTGGATTAAATAAGAAAAATTAGAAATAGATCAAGAAAAATAAAAATTTTTTATTTTACCTTCACTTATATGTTCTCTAATATTCTTCCTTTATGAAGATCTGAGCTTCTGAAGTATATCATTTTTTTCTCTAGTGAATAACTTCCTTTGGGATATTCTTTAAGGTAGATTTATTGGCAACAAATTTCTTTAATTTTTGTTTGCCACAGTCTTTATTTCTCCATTTTTAAGGTTTAGTTCCACAAGATACAGAATTCTAGGTTGGTGTTTTATTCTCTCAACATTAAATACTTTAGTCTGCTCTCTTTCTTGCTTGTGATGGCTTTTGAGAAGTGAGATATGATTTTTATCTTTGCTTCTCTATAGGTAAGGTATTATTTTACATTGACATATTTTATCATTTTTTTCTTTAATATTATGCAGTTTTAAAATGATATAACTAGGTATAGTTTGCTTTCTTGATTATTTTGGGGAACATTTTCTCTTTTTGGTATTCTTTGAATTTTCTGGATCTGTGGTTTGTTGTCTAGTATTAATTTGGGAAAATTCTCAGACTTTATTTTTTCAAATATTTCTTCTGTTTCTTTTCTCCTTCTTTTTCTTCTGGTATTCCAATTGCATGTATGTTGCACCTTCTGTAGTTATCTCATAGTTATTAGATATTGTGGATTTTCTTGTAAAATTTTACTTGTAAAATTTTGTTTTACCTTTTTCTCTTTGCTTTTTAGTTTTGGCAGTTTAAATTGACATAACCTCAACCTCAAAGATTCCTTTTCAGTCATGTTCAGCCTACTAACAAGTCCATCAAAGGCATTCTTTATTTTCGTTACCGTGTGTTTGATGTCTAGCATTTCTTTTTTATCCTTCCTTAGAATTTTCATCTTTCTGCTGACATAATCCATCAATTTTTGCATGTTGCCTTTTTTTTCCATTAGAGCCCTCAGCATATTAACCAGAGTTGTTTTAAATCTCCAGTCTCATAATTCCAACATTCTTGCCATATCTATATTTAGTTCTGGTGTTGGTTCTGTTTCTTCTAACTGTGTTTTCTTTGCCCAGTAGCATGCATTGTGATTTTTTTTTTAACAGTAAGACATGATATTCTGGGTACAAAGAACGTCAATACGTAAGCTTTATTAACGTGGTAGTGAGTAGTGGGGAAAGAGGACGTGTTCTGTGGTCCTTCAATTAGGTCTCAGTCTTTTGGTGAGCCTATGTGCCTCGGTTGTAAATTTCACTGTGACTCATCCTTCCTCCCCTTACCTCTTAGGTAGAATAAGATGGGGAGAGGGGCTGGAGTTGAATATTTGTTTTCCCCAGGTTGTTTAGGCATTGATAAAACTCTAGCAGATTTATTAGGTGCTGGTAAAATATATAGTTTCTCTTTAGGGTAGACTTTGTTAATAAGAACAGAATGCTCTATTGCATTTCAAATAGGTATTCCCCTACTCCTCTGACAAAAGCAACAGAGGATTATTCTCAGCTATTCCTTGTGTGAACATGGTAGCGCTCTTGGAGGTAAAACACACAAAAGTGTGGTGCCCTTTTGAGAGTATTTAACTCTCAGACTTGTGCACATTGAGCCTCCAGCAACTCATAAACTAGGATTCATGTTTTTCTGTCTCCTCTTTGATTTCTAAGAAAGTTTCTACTCCACAGCTATTTCTCTTTTAAGTGCAATTCTCTGTATCTGCCTGACTATCTCTAATTTGGGGAGTAGCAGTGTGCTCTGTGATTTCACTTCACTAATGGATCTAAGGAGGTATGAATTTTTTAGTTTGTTCAGCTTTTTAACTTGTTTGGATAGAGTAATGACTTCTAAGCTGCTTACATGTCAGACTGGAAGCTAGAAGCTTCTCAAAGTACTTTTTATTTATTCACATGTGTTACTTTTCTGTGGTGCTGATGTTTATAGTTTTGCCAAACTTTTAGCATCTTAGGGAATATAGCAAATCATTCTCCATGTTTTGAAAAGTTGTACAGAAAGAACGGAATAACTAGCACTATTGACATAATAAAACCAACTCATATTTTCTGAATGTTCAAACACATCAGTCATTTCTCTAGGTATTTTGACATATACTATCTTTACTTCCCATGTGCGCTACCCATTTTTACATCAGAAGAAAATATGTTGAGATGCTTAGTTTATGCTATTGGTGGATGATATTTGGGTTTGAAGTTGGCCTTTCTGAGTTAACATTATTCCACTTGATATTCATGCTTTACATCTGAATATTTTCTTCTCCATTTGCTAAAACAGTCACAGTTGTCACTGATCTTTCAAAGGAAAAGGGGATTTTCTTCAGAAGCTTAAGTTTACAGAGAGATACACAGAGAGTAGATTCTCTGTTATAATTCTTACCTTTTAACATTGTTATTAGAATGAAGAATTACATGGGTACTAAAACTAGTAGTGAAATTTAGAAGTTATTTCTCTAAAAATATGATATCAATAGTCTGTGCATCCTGGGAGACAACTATTAAATTATTCTATATTTATTGACCCCTCAAAATCAAGTGATTTTTAATCACTGAAGAATTAATTACTGTATTTTGTTTTTTAATGAGTACTCATCTGTGTTCTGTAAATTTCAGAGATTGTAGGCTAAAGAAGTTTATTCTGAGGTTCATAAGAACTCAGAAGCAAAGTGGGCAAGAAAATGTGATCTTCAGCCTTTTAGAGATCATATACCATTTTTAAATTAAACAAGATAATATAAATTATTATATTCATAGATGTAGGAATATTTTAATGGATATGTCATTAAAAGGCAGATATACAAGAATAAGTTGATATTTTGACAGTCAGATTTCATTTTAACTGGTCCAGACCAAAATAAAAGTCATTTCAAAAGTAATGGAGTATAAAATTAGAGTTAAAATTGAAATCACTCTAAGTACAAAATGGCTATTAGTTTTTCTTTGGTGTTACTGTTATTCTAACATAATTTTATAAGGATTGAATTTCATTGTTCTAAAGCAAGCGATTCAGGTAAATATCACAATTCTGCCATCATAACATACATCACTATTGAAATTTCTGTGAATTCTGAACGAGCTATTCAAGAAACTTTGTTTATGGAAACTTCTCTTGATATTTGGTACCAAATGGTGAAGAGCCAAGAAACTTGAACAAGGAATACCTTTCGAGTCCTGTCGGCTTTGAACTAGAAAGATGTATACCTTCTATCACACATATTTGCTTCCATATTTGCTAATACATGGACCTCTTCAAGTTGCTCTCCTTTCATGGTAACCTTTAACAAATAGGCAGGTCCAAAAGAAAGAAAATGAGCTTCGACATGAGGCAAATCTGGACTCCTATAACAACTTTATTCATCTGTTTTGCCACTTTAAAATAGCAGACGTGATAACTAGCTCATAGGAATATTGGGATTAAATGAGATCCTGTAACTAAATACTTCCCAGCATGGTTTTTGGTGTATGGTAGATGTTTGATGTTTATTTTTTAAACAAATAAATGATAAATTTATACAAAAAGTAACACAGCCATCTTTCTTTTAGCAAGAAGATACAGAGTGAAGAGTTAAATTGCAATGTTAATCACAAAACAAAATAGTATTTTGAGAAAGGCAAAGATGAACATATTGACTAAAAAAAAATTTTAAAGTGTCTGAATCACTCATTGTCAAGTTCACATGATAGGAAGCTTACCATTTCAATCTGGAATGCCAGAATTCTTTGAGAAACAACTAGTCAGAGAAGGCAGAGATTCTGCTTGTATCTCCAGGTTTTGGTGCAATTTTTGACCACTGATGCTCCACAAACCTTTGAATGGACTCTTGGAATTAAAAACATATATAACGAAAACCCTGCATTGCCATAAAGATAGCTATTATATATATATTTTGGTTTTGAAAAAAGTTTATAAATGATTTTGACAGATAATTATGAGTTCAATCCTGACAATAAGGCTAGTAAAGCAAAGATTATCTAATAGAGTAATGTGACAGCTATCCTATTTCACATATTTAAATATGAATTACAAAAATCTTCAGACTATGGAAGTCACAAGAATGTGCTACTAAACTCTCCTTTGAGACTAACTTGCTGCACCACAAGAGTCATACTGATTTACAATACCCGTAGGTGTCTCAGAAAATGCCTAGAGTCAGGCCATTTCTGCTCAAGGAAGAAGTCTTCTAGGCAGTCTTAGAGGATCCCTACTAGCCTGGTGAGACTTTCTTTCTCAGAGCTACACTATAGTCAAAGGCTCATTCTATCCAATAATCCCTCCCTTTTTCTGCAAGTGTCAGACCTGCATCTGGTAGAAGGTCTGATGTTTTTCTACCTACTGTTCCCACTTTCCTTTATGCTTCATAGGAGTTACCCCAAAGAATGTCTTGCCCTTCTAACTCTGTCTTGATGTCTGCTTCTCAAGGGATCTGAATTAACTACAGATAGATTGCTAAACATATATGTTTCTATAGAGTTAATTATTGCAAAGTGAAATTATTTTTCCATTTAAAAAAATTTTCCATATATACCCTTTGGTATCAATAGAGTCTTCATAATTAGTAAATTTAAGGTGTTTATTCTAAGATCACATACTTGAAACATTCTGTAGTTAAATGAATGGTTTTTTCATTGTCCCCTAAAATGACCCCAGATGTCCATGAGAACTGTCCTATCTTGATTTTTTCTGGGCCTTTTTCATTTATTCCACTAATTCACATTGAGTGGTTATCTGCTAGGTTATCAAAGCACTGAGAAGGCAGTGGGAGACAAAACAGTCCTGTTTCCCATTCTTATGGGATAAGGAGGATATTAAATGATCATAACCACACAAAGGAATATCACAGGCTTATAAATAAAAAAAAGGAAAAAGATTGAGTAAACAAGATTGAGAAATAGGGAAGTAGGAGGGAAAATACAGGAAATTATGATGTCATGGAAATCAAGGGAAAATTCTGAGTACTCTGAACTCAGTTTCATTGAATGCTCATCTGAGAATATCTCAGGCTGTTATTCAGTATTCAACACAAGCAAAAAGAGGCTTCGATCTGACGGCATGGGAGTTATTGGTGACCTTATCAAATATATGTTGGTGGATAGAGGGATTAGAGACTTATAATAGGAGTAGGGAGTAAATATAAGATGAAGTTGAGGCAGAGTATGAAAACAACTCTTTTTGAGATTTGGCTGTAAAGGAGAGAAGTAAGAAGGGATGATATATCAGGGTTGAAGGAAGACTTTGCAAGATTTGAGGTAAGTTGTTGGTGGCTAATGGCAAGGAGTCAATCAAAAGCAAGAGACTAAAGAGACTGTAAAGATAGAGGTTACCTGTTTTCTTTTTCCACCAGAATCTACCCTCTTGAATTTCACCCCAAATCAAATTTCAAATGTCCATAGCTCTAATGAGAATAAAAAAAGTGTCAAAAACTGTTGACATAAAGACCTGGCTCTCCATCTGTCCCATGTGTGAAGTCTGATAGAATTTTCATTTTGACATTTGACAAGGCAGAAACTGCCTATAGATACAACAAAATTGGCCATATTCTAAAAAATACACAAGCTTGAAATAATTCAGATATAATTAGTATTAACGTTCATACTCCTCAATGTATTACTTTTAATTCTACAGAAAAAGAAAACATTAAAAGAGAATCTTTGAGTAGCTTGGAATTTGAGAATGTGGCTTGTCTCTCTATTGATTCTAAAATTATGAATGGCAATAGCCATTAATGATAATAATGTGGAATAATTCCAATGCTTTTGGAATTCATTATAGATGCCTGAAAACTTGAGTCAACTCTGAGGAGTCCAACATTTATAGTGTGGTGAATACCAACTAGGAAAAAGACACTTGTTTTGTCTCCTTAGTCATTAAACTTTTCACAACTCAATGAGAATTTTGAAGATATAAGAAGACCATGAATTTAAGACTATGAATTATTTTTATTGAGCCAAAATGGGCATGTTGCCTTTGTTTTGATGCTTATTTTCTCAATTTGATTTAGACCTTTATTTTTGTTAAAATACAAATGTAAACGTTATTAATTGTAATCTAGCAACAGAGAATACTAACTAACACTAAGAACACTTTGAACTCTGATATACCATGATTTTGTGTTGAATTGAACCATGGCAGGTTTCAGATACTTCTCTCAGTTTTGCATATGTGATTTATCAGTCAGGAAGTTTTGCACTGATAGAATCTTACAAATTTAAACCAGGAAGGGGCTTTAGGAATCCTTTATTTTATGGCTCTCAATCTCAAAGTAGACTTAAAATTCTATGTAAAATTTTGTGTTTATGTGCCTATTTTCGAATTCTCATGGCTTTCATTAGATTCTTAAAGTTATTTTAAAAAGCATCTAAAAGTACATGTTACAGAATAGAAATCAGTGCCCCGAGAATCAAGCCTTTTCTCCAAATCATACAAAGCTTTAGTTGAATGATTAATGTTATTATGACATAAATTTTACTCTTAGGCCCATAAAATCAAACCAGACATATTAAGACTTTCTTTACTACTCAAGTCATTTATCAGGTCCAATTCGCCAGCAGCATGCTCTAGTGGGCTATTTAGGTACTTTGGCAAAGCTTTAATGCTTTTTATGAGAAAAAAATTAAAATGTTAGAGAGGATAGACAACTTTGCCTTTACTGGGACAAATAAACAAAGGCTATTAAGAAGAGGTTGATCAAGTTAGATACTGAGATGAGCCATTCACATTTTTCATTGTACTTATCCCAAATCACAATCCATAATAACGTGATCAGTTTAAACCTGAGCAGAAATGGAATGTGTCCACTATTTTTCTGTTTTTTTTTTTTTTTAATTTCAAAGTCGAGTGAATAGGCATCCTGACAGAGTCCAGCTGGTATTCCCTTTGACTTAATGAGTTTCTTAACACATCCCATTGTAACTCAGTATTGGAGAAACATATGGCACATGTAATTTTAAGCATGAATTATTTGAATTTTTATTGTGTATTTTTCCACCTATGATTTCATAGTTTCTTTAATCATATTATATATACACATAATTTATAGACAAATATATGTGCCAATTGTGCTCTTGTCATGCACATATGAATGAAATAACTTCATCTTTCTTTGATACTATTGATAACTTCATGTTCTAGAAGCAAATAACTAAAAAAAAAAAACCAATATAATACACTCTAATTTTAACATAATTGTAACTATTTGAGACCTTTTGGTAAAGTACCATAAAAAATGACCCATCAAAAAGTTTAAGGTCAATAACTTTACCTGTTAGGTAAGATGTCATGAAGTGATTGCATAAATGGTCTAAAAAGTTAAACATGGGTATTCTTATAAAGATAAGAATAAATCTTAAGATGCCACTAAAAGATGTCTTAAGAGAGAAATGAAATAAATTAGAGATTCAGAAAAAAATGGAAAGGATAAACATCAATAAGTAGATAGGCTTCTTTCTTTTTCTTTTGGTAATGATTTTTCTGAACCCCATTTAATAATGAATTTCAAGTTATATGTCTTCACATAACCTTACTACACTATTATAAGTGACTAATTACGGTAAAGCTTAACCTGAGAATTAAACCATTCCCTGGGGCTTGAAACATTGGACCTGAAAGAATCTAATGTTAACTGCATTATGGCACTGGGTTTTGATGTGCAGCTATTATTTTCCAAGCTTTGACTTTGAAGACATTGATCAAAAACTACCACCTTCTACCATGCACAATAACCCTGTCAGAGGCCTGAAAACACCTCATAACAACCACCTTATGCTCACAAAGAAATGAATTTCAAAACCAAAAGATGTGAATGGCAAGGAGCCAGGGAGGAACTGATTTACCAAACTTACCTCTTATTTAGAATCCTTGTTGTGAATTGAGGTAATTTTTTACTCACACAGATTTTTAATTGGGATACTTCTAATAAAAGCTTCAGAAGACAGACTCTGCCATGGCAAAAGATAGAAGACAAAAGGACAGAAATGTGTAACATCTTTCAAAGTCAGCTTCATCATATTTTATAACAAAAATGAGCAAAAATTATTGTTTTAGTTCCTGAAGAAACAGGGATTTGAAGATACATGAAGAATTAATTTACATATCTTGCTTGTCTTTAATCAATAAAATATAGTAGGATGCAGCACATTAAAATACATTATTTTCCTTTAAACTAACGAATTCAGTTTCCAAAATGGGCATTTAAGAACTTCTGTCTTGCAAATTTTTATTTTATAAAAGCCTTTAACTATTTTTCTGATACTAAATGGCAGGATCTCATAATAGTTGCAATAGTTACCTTGAGAGGGAAAAAGTATCTTTGACTCCATATTAGATTTGAAAGGAGTGAAATGTACTTAATCTGGCTTTCTTTATTCTTGAGAGTAAAAGGAAAACATATTTCAGATTGCTAGTGACATAAATACCTGCAAAAATATTGATCTGTCCTTTACTATTATTTACATGGACTGTGGAGAAGAAAGAGAAAAATGGAATAAAAACTCGATCATTATGGTTTACTAAGAAGATATGCACACACAGAGTTTTGGATTTCTCTTCTTTTTCCTTTTTAAAAAACTTCATACATTGTTATAAAAATGGGACTGTTGTTAAGAGAAAGAAGGGTTGCATTTTTAAGGTTGCTCATGAGTTAGCCAGCAAATACCTTTTCTGAGTAACTCTATCATAAATCGCACTGCCTGACAGTTTCTCTGTGAGAGTCTGTTTTACAGTGGGAGCTAGCCTGACTTCTGAGGAGCATGGGTCTAAAGTTAGACTACCTCAAAGACTTACTCTCTGTGAAAATCTGTTTTCTCATTTGTGAAATCAAGACTATAGTTTCTTTCAATAAGGTAACTGTCAGGATAGAATGATATAATGCATCGAAGGCCCCAAACACAATTCATGATCCATAATAAGCAGATTTTATAATTTAACTATAATAATTAGAAAGAGGAATGAATATATATGTGTGTTCTATATGTATACATATATATAGATCGATAGATAGATAGATAGATAGATAGATAGATAGATTTTTTTAAGGTGGTAACATTTTATGAGAGAAGTTTATTGATTAGTGGCTATTATTTTTTCTTTTTAATTAATTTATGCAGGATGCCATTTTTAATTAAACTTCTTAATAAAATACTTCACTGTTTAATATGTGCTATTCATTCTGTTACAACCTTTAACAGCTAAATAAAGGCCTTTCACACAGGTTCTGAATGAAACTGTGTTGTGGCCTGTTTGTTTAAGGACCAAATTCGGCGGAAATGTTTTTGCATATATTAATTTATGAAGGTGGGGTCTATTCAGTGTAAGACGAATCACAAATCTTATCTCAATGCCTACGCATGAATTTACTTTAAATATTCCACAAGTTAAAAGACAAAACAAGCATTTCATAAGGCCTGAGTCCTATTTACATGGTAGATATAGATCCATTGGAGTAAATTAAAAAGAACATAGCTTTTGAATATAGGGATATGCAATTAACTACAATGGCCCCAAGGTTTCTTGTTCTAGCCTTGAAGTCAGTAACAATCTTTTATAAAAGAGGTGTTTAAATCAGCAAGTTCACAATGGTCTGTGTAATTTGCTCAAAGAAAGATCAGGATATGTTTCAATGATTGGCGCTTTTGCCATGCTTTACTTCAATTCTTCAATTCTCTTTACTTTTTAGAAAATTACAAAACTGTGATTGTCCTTCTATAAAGTTTATTTTTTAAAACTGTTTTCTTTATGGAATTTTGGGTTACCGCTGTTATTTCAGAAGGCAGTACCAATTTCCTAGTAAGGAAACCACTGCCATTTAAGAGAAGAAGAAAGAATACATGGGGTAATGATGAAATGAACTGCATGTTAGAATGAAAATTCATTCAACTCTTTCAGGAAAAAAGTAAATAACATAAATTAAAAGCTTTAAAATATTTGCAACCTTTAGCACAGCATGTGTGTTTGCATGGATTTATTCTAAAGAGATAATTTGAAATACACAAAGTGTTTTATGCATGTCTATTTATCTCCTTTTATTTAAAACAGGGAGAAAATAAAACAATATAAATGTCCAAAGCAAGAAGAATTAGAAGAATTACCTAATTATGATATGACTAAATAATGGAAAATTAGATAGCTATTAAAGCTGATGTTTGAAAAAAAAAGCTGTTAAAAATGGGAAACATGTTGTAAAAGTTAAATGTATTATATATGATATTAGCACAATACTTTTATATGCAGAAGAACTGCAGAAGTAAATACACCAGAAGGCTAATCAATCATATTCCTAAGCAACTATATGTGCTTAGATCTAAACATTCTGAAAAAATACTGGAAAATTATCTTTGGCTTGAAAAGTGTAACTATAAATTTTGTAAGACTCTTGCTTTAAGCAAAAGATTATAAAATATCTTATTTAACATTAAATAAAACAAAATATATGACAAGCCATATTTTATTTATTTATTTTTTTTTTAATCTTTTTTTTTTTTTTTAATAATTTTATTGAATCATAATTATGTACATTGGTGCAATCACAGGGCACGATTCATATACATTCAAAAATATTTTTATCATACTGTTACAGATATCCTTCATGGCATTTCCTTGATCACTATATAAAGACATTAATACTCTACCTTTAATAAGTGACAAGCCATATTTTAAAGGAAATCACATTCCAGCTCACATAAAATCAAAGGAGGAAAGGTAGTAAAAGATGAAGTAGTAGTACACTGGAAATTACTTCCCATACATTTTCAGAACATAAAGTAATATGATATTAGTGCCTATTCATCCAATTCACAAGTCCTATGATATTCATTCTTATTTTCAAAGATATATGGAGCATTTACTATATACTGTATATTTAGAAATGGAAACATAAAGAAATGGTATGTGTACATTCCCTATATTTGTTACTTGTGATTCTAGTACCGTCTTCAATTTGTGTGCAAAGAGCTTGTATAGCAACAAAACAAGACACATTCTGCTCTTTCTCTCTCTCTCTTTTTTCATAATTTAAATACCCTATTAAGAGAAAAATATCTATGGTCTTCAACTAGCTCCTAACCATCCCAGAGCGGAGCATCAGAGGTGATGTCCTCCATGGACGTGCTGTGTTCTGAGAGTCACAGTGTTGTGTTAGTTGCGGCTTTGCTGTAATGAATTCTGTCTTCTCAGCCTCATGATCTCCTAGGAATTGGTTCTTGAGGAGCAACATTTTTTGACCAATTTTATATACCATCAAACATGTTCCTCCTTCCTATGACAACACCCCAGGAGAGGATATGTCTCAGAGAAGGCCTACTTCTTCTTGGACCTACATACTTAGTCATCTGATGAGCCATAGTCCAAAGGCTAAATTTTATTTCATCAAGCAGACTATGGCCTCCCAATCCTGACATTGCTATTGCATCTTGAAAACCTGCAGGAAAAAAGAAGTGTATTCCAAAAATCTTCTAAAACTGATAAACCATGACCTTCAGCATACCCATTCCGGCCCTGGGAAGTCTGGCATTAAATGGAGATAAGGTAAGCACTCATATATTGTGAAGCCGGGTAGTGAACTGTACCCATTTTTGTTGATAGAATAGGCAATAGAGAGTCATGCTCTCTAAATCCTGAGTCCTATTGCTAAAACCTTCCACCAAACTAAACTCATATGGATTATCTGGGGATATTCTACCATCTTTCTTCCCCAGTCTTCTGTCAATTGCCTTCTGAGCTCGATTTCCTCTAAAATTTTGATTTCATAACTCAGTTATATTATCGATAGGACTTCTTTCTATCTAGGCACATTTTCATTTTCCCAAGGTTGTCTATAGCTCACTTTAAAATATTCCCTAAATCTAAGTAATATTTGGCAAGTGATCTGGGAGTTGAAAAACAATGAAGTGAAGATATAGCAGAAGAACGTTTCTTTGCATTTAACTGCAGATTATGAAGATGGAACTAACCTCAGAAGTCTTGGCAAATTATCACGAAAACTTTATAGGGAAACTATATGCAGAGAGAGAAAATAGAAGTCAGGGTGTTTTGTCTTAAATGAGGCCCTGACTGGGGAAGGAATGAACCCTTGATAGGAAAAAATAGGGTTGAGACATTTTCTCCCAGGAGTCCTGGGTATTTCTAGTTGCACTTGAAGTTCATGGTATCTATAATGACAGATTTTCTGACTGAGTCTGTAAAGGAGTAGTACTGAGGTTCTTTAGAGCATCAGAACATTGATGAAAAATAATTCCAGACTAGAAAAATGAAATGAACCACAGCCTTTGAGCTTTCCTTGAAGACAATGTTTTCACTGGCCAATGGGGAAAGTAAAGCTGAGAATAAATGACTCGGCTAAGATGTAATAGCTAGTGAGCATCAGAGGCATTCCTATGCATCCGGTGCTCAAATAACTCATTTCATTTAAAGTTGTTTCCTTATAAATTTGATAGGGAAAAAAGGGTTTGTGGGTTTTCTCTGGGTACTCCAGTTTCCTTCTAAGTCTCAAAGATATGACATCAGGTGAACTGGTATGTCTACATGGTCCCAGTGTGAGTGAATGTGGGTGTGTGCGTGAGAGGGCCCCTTGAAACGGATTGGTGTCCTGTCTGGAATTGGTTCCCACCTGATGCCTTGAGGTACTAGGGCCTATCTGGCCACCTAAGACACTGAAGTAGAATAATTAGCTAAATAATTATCTTGTCTTCATTAACCTTTATTAAATATATGTATAGCTCACATTTAAATTTTTAACACTAGAAGTTTTGGGGGGTTATTTGAAAGTTTTGTGATAATTTTTATGACCAGAAATACACTATAGGTACTTAACTTTTGTTTATATCAGTTTCATTATACACTGTTTGGCTTAAATTCCAAGAACCTATTGAAGATGGTGAGAACTTACTGTACTTATGAATGTAGATTCACACTTCCACTCCTCTGTGCTGAATGGTTGGTGTGGTGGACCAAAAAACATGGCAGTTGATTCCAAGAATCTGGATGGACAAGAGGTTGGAGTAGAAATGAATGATAATATTTTTTTAAAGGCAGTGCATAGATGTTTTTGTGCTTATAAAGAAATGTATTTATTAGCCTCCTTTCTTTCCTTATGGTACACCTCTACATTTCCCATTTATCAAATGAGAGTCTTTTTTTCCTTTATTTAGAATAAATTTGAAATGATGTGTTTGTGATACTTGCACACAGACTAATTAAAAGTGTTCTTCCTTCTCAATGCTTCTCTATTTGATGAAACAGTTGCTATTGCTAAATTGCCACAGTTAATATCTTCTTAGTGACTTATAAAAATAGTCAAGGTATTCAATTGTTAAATGGAGAAAAGAGAAAAAAAGGTGTACTTCCTTTGAGAAAAAGAGAGTACAAATAGGACTATTATTAGAATAGATGAGATTCAGGCTTTCCATTGTGGCTGAGAAAAAATACAGGTGTTAAAAATCATTGTTTCAGCTTTAAGTGCCGATATTAAAATTATTTTTGCTCAATATGTCTTGATGTTATTCTATGCCTTTCTTCCTCCAGGGATAACAAAGTGTTTAATTATTTTTATAGTACTTTTGTCAAAGTATAATTGATCTACAATACACTACATATGTTTATTATACTCAAATTGATAAACTTTGGCATATGTATACCCAAGTAAAATCATTACCACAATTAACTGATGTGTTCATCATCTGCAAATATTTAATGGACTTTCTGTCACTATCAATTTCATGGATTTTACAGAAATTAAACCATGAACTATATGTTCCTTTTTGTCTTGATTCTTTATTACAGAATAATTAATTTTAGGAGCATTCATGTTGTTGCATGTATCAACAATACTTTTTATTGCTAAATGATATCCCATTATATCCTGGTAGCTACACCACGGTCTGTTAGTCCATTCATCTTTTGATAAACAGGGGCATTTTTGCAGTCTGCAGCTATGCAAATAAAAGGACTGTGAAATTTCATGTCTTTGTATGGAACCTTGCTTTATTTCTCTTGAGTAAATACTCAGAAGCAGAATAGCTGTATCATATGTTAGGTGTGTGTTTAGCTTTTTCAAGAAAGTAGCAATCTGTTTTCTAAGATGATTGTACTATGTAGTATTTTACATTTCTACCAGTAGTGCATAGAAGTTGCAGCTGCTCCTCATCCTGTCAATACTTGGTATGGTTAATCTCTTTAATTTTAACTATTGTAACATGTGCATAGTGGTATTACATGGTAGGTTTAATTTGCATTTACCCGGTGACCAATGATGCATAGAATCTTTTCATGTGCTTATTTACATCCATACATCTTCCCTGGTGATATGTTTATTCAATTTTGTCCATTAAAAATATGAATTATTTTTCTTATTGAGTCTTAAATGTTCTTCATACACTCTCTGTATGAGTTCTTTATGAGATATATGCATTGCAGCTATTTTCTTCTAGTCTATGTTATGACTTTTCATTCTCTTACCAGTGTCTTTTGCAGGAGAGAAGTATTTAATTTTGATCAAGTGCAATTTATCAATTTTTTGCTTTTATGGATTATAGTTTTTGGTGTTATTTCTAAGAAATATTTGCATACCCTAAGGTAACAAAAGTGCCCTCCTATATTTTACAGTTTTATGGTTTACATTTAGGTCTAGGATCCATTTTAAGTCCATTTTTCCTTGTGGTATGAGGTATGGATCAAAGTTATTGTTTTGTTTTGCATATGGATATCCAATTGCCTTAGAAAACATTTTTGGAAGAAAATTATCCTCTCTCCACTGAATTGTCTTTGCACCTTTGTCTAAAATTAGTTATGTATCTATGTGTGAGTCCTCAACTCTCAGTTTGATCATATTAGTAGATTTTTCTATCTTTACAGTAAGACTATACTGCTTTGATTACTATAACTTTGTAGTAATTCTTTGAATAATTTTTTTCAGGGATGTTTTGCCTATTGGAGATCCTTTCTTTCCATTTACATATGAATTTTAGAATTAGTTTGATGTTTTCTACAAAAAAATTGTTGAAATTTTCATCGGGATTGCATTGATCTATAGATCAGTTTAGTTAGAATTATCATGTTAACAATGTTGAGTCTTCTGACTCATAGATGTACTATCTCTATTTATTTAGATATTTAATTATGTCAGCAATTTATTTATTTATTTTTTTTTTAGTTTTCAGGCTTCATACAATTTGTCAGATGCATCCCTAAATGTTTTATATTTTGAATGCTACTGTTTCATAAATTCAATTCTTCATTGCATGATTTTATTTTAGTTTATAGAAATATACTTGAATTTGTATATTGATCTTATATCTTACAACTCTGAAAAAAATTACTTCTTAGTTCTAGCATCTCTCCCCCCATCCTGCTGATTCCATATCATTTTATACATAGATGATCATGTCACTTGTAGATAAATAGAGTTTTATGACATGCTTTCCAATGTAAGTATGTTTACCTGATTTTTCTTGTCTTATTATACTGTTCAGCATTTTTAGTAAAATGTTGAACTGATATTGTGAGAGTGGATATCCTCGTTTTGCAGGGGTGTCCAGTCTTTTTTTCTTTTCTGTACCACACTGGAAAAATAAGAGTTATCTTGGGCCACACATTAAATACAATAACACTAACAAAAGCAGGTTAGCACAACAAAACAAAACAAAACAAAACAAAAGTCCATGCATACTTTTCATGATATCTGGCACCACATATAAGCAAAAAAAGTTCTCACAAAAGTCCCACAGGCTGCATATTGGGATACCTGTATATATTGCTTCTGACCTTAGAAAGCTTTTAGTCATTCACCCTTAAGCATGCTGTTTGCTGTTTATACACACACACACACACACACTCACAGATTGAGGATTTTTTTTCTATTTTTAGTTTTCTGGAAGTTTTTAGTTTTTAATCAGAAATAAATAAGGAATACTTGACTGTATTTTTCTTAAATTGTGATGTCATAGTCTTATTTTGGCATCAGGGTAATACTGTTTTTATAGAAAGAATTAGGAAATATATCAATATTTTTCAATTTTCTGGAGGAGATTATGTACAGTTGGTACTATTTCTCCATTAAACATCTGATGAAATTTATTATTTCAGCCATCTGATTCCATGGCTGAAATTCCATTCTCAGCCATCTGAGTTTTCTTAACATCTTTTTTTTCTTTTGAGACAGTCTCATTTGGTTTCCCAGGCTGGAGTGTGGTGGCCTCAACTTAATACACAGCAATCTCAAACTACTGGGCTCAAGCAACCCTCCTTCTTCAATCTCCCAAGTAGCTGGAACTACAGAGAACCACCATGAGACCCCAGCTAATTTTCTTTCTATTGTTAGTAGAGATAGGGTTTCAATTTGCTTAGGCTGATCTTGAACTCCTGACCTCAAGCAATCCTCCCTCCTAAGCCTCCTGGAGTTTTAGCATTACAGATGTGAGCTGCCCAGTGGCATATTCTAAGCTATTAAGCTAATTTCTTTGATAAACACAGGACTTTAGGAATTGACCTATTTTATATGAGTTTCTGAATTTAACAGCATAACATTGTCTATATATTATTTTTATTTTTTATATAATCTATAGTTGCTTTTACCTCTTTCATTCCCCATAGCAATAACATGAAACTTCTCTCTGTTTTTTTTCTTAATCAGTTTAACTGGAGATCAATTTTATTGATCTTCTCAAAGAAGGTACTTTTGTTTAAATTTAATTTTTAATTATTTTCCTGTATTCTGTTTAATTTCTTTTTGATCGTCTTAAAATTTTCCTTTTTATTCTACTTTGTGGTTTAATTTAATGCTATTTTTAGTTACTCAAGTTGGAAACTGAGGGTATTAATTTGAAATTTATTGTGATTAACACAGGTGTTTAGTGATATAAATGAGTCCCCAAATACAGCTTTATCAGCATCCAAAAATTTCTATGTGTTATATTTATATGAAAAATATGTTTTTCCTTTTTATTTCTTATTTGAAAAATAGGTTATCTAAAATGTGTTAATTTCCACATGTTTTGGGGGTTTCCTCATATTTTACTTTTTAAATTTTAGAGCAGTTTACACTATTTAATTTCTAATATTTTTGTTATTGATTTCTGATTTTATTTCAGAAAAAAATTTACTTTAATTATTTTAATTTGATATCATTGTAATAAAAAATGACTTTTTTATTACTTGGATCCTTTTATTTAGCCTGCTTTTATGGTCCATAGCCTCCAGAGTATGTGGTTGATTTGTAAATATTCCATATGCTTTGGAAAAAGATAAATATTCTGTAGTTGTTGGGGTGAATGATCTGTAAGTTTCTTTGGGTCAACTCAGTTGACAACATTGCTCAAACTTTTCATGCCTGTATTGGCTTTCTGTCTATACTATCAAAAAATTGAGAGATGCTGAAATCTGACTAACAATTGCAGTTCTAGCTATTTACAGCTTTTGCTCCTTGCATTTTGAAGCACTGTTATTAATTGCCTAAGTGTTTAGAATTATATTCTGTCATCTTAATGAATTGATATCTAATTATTATGAAGCGAATATTATCCCTTGTAATAATCTTTGCTTTGACATCTACTTTGTCTTGTAGTACTACACAGCTACTCCAGTGTTAGAGTAGATAAAATGATTTTTTCATTTCATTTCAGCATATCCATTGCTCTGTTTATTCGAACCCATCTCTTGATTTCCAGGGCAATAATCTTTCCTCTTCAAGGCAATGCCACTATTTACATCAACAACACAAAATTAAAATTGGCATGCTCACTATTTATGAAATAAATACTTACATTTGTTATACCAATCTAATTTTAATTTATCAAAACTTTTGGATACTTATTTTACCTTCTATATTAAAGTAGGAAAGTTTTTCTAAAATAAAATTGTAATTTAGCATTTGAAAAAGGATTACTAAATATATTATTTCACAAACATTTTTATTACTAAAACTAATAACCATTTTATTTAAATACATTTACTTAAAATTATTTTTACTCTCTTGGGTGGAAACCAATTGCCATAATTGTGCAACTACTTGAAAAATCAATGAGAACAGAAAAATACTTTTAGATTCTAAGTTAAACACCTTACTTGCTGAGGCTCTTTGTTGTTGTTGTTGGAAAGCATAATTAACAAATCTTAGAAAAAGTTTTAAAATATACTTGCACCAAATATTCTCTTTATGTATCCAGAGGATCTTTGAACAGAATGGAAGAGGGAATTGCTTTTCTACTAGGTAATTCATTTTTAATGATCATGTATTACTTAAAACTCATCTCTTGTATGGTAAATATAAGTTCCACAGTCAGAGAATCACTAGATTTTAGGCAAGAGTGGCTTGAACAAAGAAAGGAATGTGAAAAACGTTGTGTTAAAAATCCACAGACGTTTTTAGCCTTCATATGAAAGCTATAAAGCCAATTATAGCACAAGAATACAGGGAAAAGGGAAAGGGGGGGAGGATGGGTGGAGGGAGGACAATTGGTGGGATCACACCTACAGTGCATCTTAGCAAGGTACTGGTGAAACTTATTAAATGTAGAATATCAATGTCTTCACATACTGATTAAGAAAATGCCATGAAGGCTATCTCTAACAGTATAATCACTATATTTCTGATTGTATGAAGCACATTCTGCCCTATGATTGTACCAATGTACACAATTATGATTTAATAAAATTATTAAAAAAAGAACTACAAAAACAAAAATAAACATATATCTAAAGTTGCAAAAAAAAAAAACTCTTACATCTCTCATCACAACGTAAGACCTTATGCAAATCATTGATTTATGAATTAATGTCCTTTCTGATTGGTCAAAATTCTTTTCATATATTTTTCTACATATAAACAATTATAATGTAGCAGGATGGCTAAGAATATGGATGTTGAAATAGGAGTTCTTGGCTTCATTACTTTGTAAACTTGGGCAACCTACCAATCTAATGTCTCAGTTTTTTCATTTGTAAAAGTAACAAACTATCTGATAGTTTGGTGAAGATTAAATGAGTTATTACATACAAAGCAAAAGAATAATCCCGGCTCTTAGTAAATGCTAAAACAAAAACAGTATCTACTGTTCCTAATTTTTGTCATGTAGTAGATTAATAGATTAGAGCTAAAGGAACCTCAGAGATCATTTATAACAACAGCTGGCAAACATTTTGCAAAGGGCTAGATAGTAAAGATTCAGGGCTTCCAGATCACACAGTCTGTCTAAACTACTCAGCTCTATGGTCTGTGACAAATGCAGGCAAAAACAACAAACTGATATAGTTGTATTCCAGTAAAATTTTATTTACAAAAACAGGTGGCAGGCTGGAATAGTCCTCGGGGCCGTATTTCTGCAGATCTCTGATATAAAATAACAATCACACTCTACAGAATGAAAATTACAAATATGGAGATGAGGCAGGGCACAGTGGCTTATGCCTATAATCCTAGCGCTCTGGGAAGGCTGAGGCAGGAGGATCGCTTAAGCTCAAGGGTTTAATATGGGCCTGAGCAAGAGTGAGACCCTTTCACTACTAAAAATAGAAAAATTAGACAGGCATTTTGGTGGGTGCCTGTAATCCTAGCTACTCAGGAAGCTGAGGCAGGAGGATCAGTTGAACCCAGGAGTCTGGGTTGCTGTGAGCTAGGCTGACTCCACAGCCCTCCAGCTTGGGTGGACAGCTTAAGACTCTGTCTCATAAAATAAAACAAGAGAAAGAAAGGCTACCATTACAACAGCTTACTAGACCACATAGTATCTAGTCCCGATGACATAGGAGACCACATATCCAGCCACAAAGGTTGCTTTGCTTATCCTGCACTTGCTATTTCTTATGCCTGGAAAGCCTTGCTTCAAAACTCCTATGGCTCTGACTTACTGTTTCAGGTCTAGTGAAAAATCACCCGCTCTTGAGGACTTCCCTTGCAATCCTATTTTAAGTTGCTCAACACACATACACACACACACACACAGTCTTGCTTGCTATATGTTTCTCCAGACCACTTACTACAGCATTTCCTTATAATGTTCTTATCTATTACACACACTGCCTGTCTCTCATCACTACAATGCATGTTCAAAGAAGACTGAAATTTGTTCTCTGCTTTACAGCAATGCCAAGAACAGTCCTTGGCACACAGTAAGCAATCAATAAGCAACTATTGACTAAGTGAGTAAGTATTAAGCTCTCTATCTGAATGATGCTTTATGTACTTAATAAATTGTCATTTTAGGGGCAGCACCTGCGGCTCAAAGGAGTGGGGCGCTGGCCCCATATACCAGAGGTGGTGAGTTCAAACCCAGTCCCAGTCAAAAACTAAAAAATAAATAAATAAATAAATAAATTGTCATTTTACTCTTGTTATTCCTATACTAAATGTATTTTAATATTCCTTAGATTAGATCAGGAATGCGTTCAATCACCCTTATCAAGATCAGTTACTTTATTTTCTAGATGTCTTCGGACCTGAAGTTATTGCTAAAGGAGAAAAATCTTTGAAGAGTTTAAGATGAAGCTATTCAAAGAACTCTTCCCATTAAGAATTCTTAGTGGGGGGGAGGGGGGGAATCTATTCAAATACCAACCAGTTTGTAACCTGATCCTTATGGCTGGCGTGGGCTCCAGTCTGTAAACCCCTCACTCTGGGAGGTCAAGGTGAGTGGATATTGGATTGCTTGAGTTGGAGGTTGCTGTGAGCTGTGATGCCACAGCACTCTACCCAAGGTGACAGCTTGAGACTCTGTCTCAAAAAATTAAACAATAAATAAATAAATAAACAAACAAACAAACCCAACCCTTCCTTTAATCTTTTTCTCCACCAGAGCACTTTGTACCGCTACCTGGGTGCTCACCATGGTCCCTCCACCCCCCAGGCCAGGCGTGGAGTCCCTGGAGGCCAGGAACTCCGTTTCTCTCCACCTTGCACTGAATGTGGCCCATGAATGACAGTGAAGAGCTGTTACTGAATCAAACTGAATGAGTACGATAGGAACCTCTGCCGTAATTGCTTATGTTTGTCAAGACGTAGTTCAGAAGCAACACTGTTATCTGGGTTTCTAAGGTCATTTTAAAGAAACCTATCTTCTCCGTTCTGCTGGGTCAACTGCCGCAGAACATTCCGTTCAGAACCGAATCCAGAGTCGACCGATTCCCGTGGCAAGCAAAGGCTAACTCCTGCGGACAACAGAAATGTGTGTGTGCGCGCGTGTGTGCTATACTTGTATTCTAACAACCAGAGGGATAAAAGAACACAAGACACCAAAGGATGAGACGTCCAAAAATAAAAAGGAAACGAGGGGAAAAAAGCAGGACGAGCTAGGACGACGACTCGGCAGGGCCGCGTGTTAGGAGGCAGCCCCGGGCAGCCCCAGCGCGCCCTCCTCGCCGGCCGTGAACTTGGCGCCGAGAGCCGGGACGGGCGTGGGCGGGGCCTGCAGACGGCGCGGCGCGGGTGTGCGGGGCCGAGGCGGGCGCCTCCCCGCGGCTCGCCCCGGCCGCCTCCTCCGGCGTCCCCGGCCCCGGCCGCCCCCTCCGGGCAGGGGCGCGGCCCGCACGGCAGACGCCGACCCGGCGGCAGGGGCGCGGGGCCCGGGCGGCTCGGCGGAGGACGCGCCGCCCCGGAGCTGGTTTTGCCGAAACTTTGAAAGCGAAGGCCTCGGATTACCTGAGCGGCGGCGGGTCCGCGGTACGGCTGCGGGCGGCCGGTTTTCAGCAGCCGTAAAGCGGCGGCGGCGCGAGCCGGGCCGGGCTGAGTCACGGCGGCCGCGGCGGGAGGCCCAAAGTGGGAAGGGCGTGCTGTGCGTCGAAGTGAGCAGCACGGGTGCAAGGAGTTGTATTTATTCCACTCATTATTCATTTACAGACTTCTTTCAAGTGTAAAACTTTCTGAACAGTGTTTTGTCCTTTTTCAAGTCCTTTGCTTCCAGCCAAATTGCCGGGTACAAGCTGCTGTGTTTCCCCGCCAAGGAACCGGACTTAAAGACAGCGGCGGGCGGGCGCCTGCACCGAGCCCTCGGCCCTCGCCGAACGCCCTACCTGGAAAGAAGGGGAGGGCGAGTAGAAACGGAGATGAACAGTTTTGAAAAGAAGGAAAATCAGTTGCTCCCCTCCCCCCGCAGGGAGCAAATTAGACAAAGACAAGGGAAAAGATGGAATTGGCGCCTGCAATGAACAAAAGAGGCTAAGAAATGAGGTGAAGGAACAGAGGGAAAGGAGAAAGGAAAGTCTCCAAGGGATGTGGATGCGTCGAGAAAAAGAAGAAAGAGGGCAGGAAACGTGCCACCAGCCAGGTTCACCCCTGCTGCCCGGTTCCCAGCAGAGAAGGGGTTTGTCACACTCGGCAGCTAACCGGGACAGGAGCGGTTTCTCAATCTGCCTCCCTAATGACTGGGGAGATTTAACTAGGTCTTTAAGGAGGTTTTTAAAGATCATCTGGTGGTATCGATTAGGCTGTCAGGGTCTGATAATTGGCTGGGTTCAAGAGGGAACCATCAGTCTTGTGGTGCCAGCCACTGTCCAGGTGGGTCAACGGAGTACGGGTCCTCGGTCGGGCTGCCCCAAGGCCAGTTGAGTCAGGACCTGGGGGAGAGCTCCAGAACTACCACCCCTCGGTTCCCCGGAATAGGTGGTGTTCTATGTGGAGAAAGTTAAGAATCTTTATAACCAACAGATGTGCAGGACTCCAGGTTAAAGACGCAAACTAGGCAACAGTGGTTATTATCATTATTTTAGTTAACTCTGCCCCTTTGCTGAATTTTGGGATCTTTACCCACCTTCATCAGTTTGTAAGGGCAATTTCAGAAGGGAGGAATAAAAACAGGGAAAGATGGAAAGGTGGAACCAGCCTCAATAGGAAGGAAGGAGAAATGAAACAGGGCTCCGTGGCCAAAAGCTGATGTGGATCATGGAGGAGGGGGCGAAGGAGTATGTTTAATTGATCTTTAGAAATTTATGACAAAATCCATCTGCTGAGGGAGAGTCTCTTAGTATATAAACAGATAAGCACCTATCTAAAAATGAGCCCCAAGTGAGGAGCCTGTGCGCCACTGAATGGGGTTTGGCAATTCTGCAACATGAGTAAATTCCTCTTGTGCTGTGTCTTGAGGGGTTGAGTCATCAACCCCCTAGATATTAAGGCATGCCAGATGGATGCATTCTCGTTAGTTTTAATAACCATGTGATGTTCCCTTCTGTACTTCAGTCGATTTTAGAAGAAAGGAGTCTGAATAAAGATTTGACGAGTGAACTTGAAAATAAAAGCAGGGCTAGTTACTTAATATATGAGTATCCACCCACCACCAGTTTGCAGTTAAAAATCCCAAAACATTTTCTTCCACTTTCATTTTCCCTTTCCTTTGTTTCTGGTTTTATTATATTATTTTTACAGTGAAACTGCCTAAAGGAAAGATGATTTTAATTAATATGAAAGAATGGAAGGAATTTTAGCTAGGCCTTTCTAACAAAACTTTTTCAAAGAAAGGTTTTGTTTTTGCTTTTTTGGTTTAAGATGAGGTTTTAATGACAATGAGAGCAAGCTGGCAGATGTAAAATCAGAAGTTTGTTTAAACAAACAAGAAAACAGTAATAACACTGGTGTGAAAGAAAATGGAGCAGAAATCAGAAACAGTTCTATTGTCTAATTACTGTAAGAACCAAAGACTAAAGTTTTCCCCAACAGATAAAGAAAAATATTTGCCTTACTCCACCACCCAGCCCTTCAAATAGAAAGGAGAAAAATAATTAAAAACCTTTGTCAGGTTCATCTAATGATCTGCATTTCCCTAGGTTACCTGTGCAGGGTAAAAAACTGGAGTTGCTTCTTTCTACAGCAATACTTTTGCAGAAGCAAAATTTCTAAGGGTACAATTTCTCTAGTAGCCAAAAAAAAGCAGAAGAAAGAAAAGAAAATACCCACAATCATAAGCAAGATAAGAATCTGAATCCCATTCCCTTTGTTTCAATTTTGCAAAGCCTTCAGCTGAAAACATTATCATTGAACCTTTATTAATGTGAAAGATAAGAGATAAAATCCTAAATGCTGCCCTCAACCTAAAAGGAGCAAGAAGACAAAACCAAGGCCCAGCAAACAGAGGAAGAGATTAAGAAATTTTCTGAGGGGAATCTTTGAACTTTTGTCTGTAAAATGAATACCGGGTCACTTACTTTAAACAAATAGGCAACACACAGGAAACCTGGGAACTGAGAAAACCTGGTAAGATGAGATTAAAAGCTTACCTTGCCTGAAGTGCTTTGGTCTGAGAAGAAAATTCCACTGATATTAAGTGAAAACAAAAACTCACCACCTCATTTTTGTACTCATTTAAATAGCTCAATGGACTGAATCCCCTTGAGCACATTTTTAGTTGGATTTTAACATTCCATAAACTGAACCTTGACTCTTAAGTTTTGAAAGCGTGAATTTATCCAAAAGTGGATTTTGACTTGTGTTTGTTTTTAAAGCTCTTAAGGCCATCATTAATTGTTGTTAATAATTTAAAGCATATTCTGATCAGCTTATTACATGAATTTGACAACATTGCAAGTACATTTTACGCATTTGAATTTAACCTTAGTGTACTGATGTGGTTTTCATTTAACATAGACAATTATACATAGTACTATTACAGAAAAGATTAATTGTTGGATTTCAAAAGATCTTATTGTGCTCTCCAATTTGAAACCTCAGTCTAGTGAGGATTTCCTACCACATTCCAAACACTCGGTTACGTTACTTGTTGCTAAATCATTACATAAAAAGAAGCGTTAGCTAAACACCCAAATGCCTCAGCAAATTTGTAGTTTGGGAAACTAATTACAGGAATATAATCAAAGACTGTATCAAAGCTGAAGTGTGGCTGCCAAGCCGAATCTGAGCTTTATTTGACAACATTGTGTTCCAAGGTCACTAGGTAATCCAGCTCAGTAAGTACGGACAATATTACAGTCTTTTCCTTCTCTGTCAACTCATATATGTGTTTACGGCAATTATTGTACATATATTATAACAGGTCTATTTGAAATAATTAAATCTGACCTTTTTAGATATTTGAGGTAGGTTTTTTTTTTTTTTTTTTTTTGTAGAGACAGAGTCTCACTTTATCGCCCTCGGTAGAGTGCCGTTTCATCACACAGCTCACAGCAACCTCCAACTCCTGGGCTTAGGCGATTCTCTTGCCTCAGCCTCCTGACTAGCTGTGACTACAGGCTATTTTTCTGTTTTTGCAGTTCGGCCAAGGCCGAGTTTGAACCCGCCACCTTCAGTATATGGGCTGGCACCCTACTTGATGAGCCACAGGCACCGCCCTTGAGGTAGGTTTTTAATGATCATTATATGGTTTTAATTTTTAGAAACAACTGGAAATTACTAGATAATTTAAATTGAAAAACTGTATTAAAAAGAATTCTATTATAAATTTTTCCCCCAAATTGCTTTCATATTTGTTGTGGTAAAACAAAAATAACATGAAATTCATCATCTTAATAATTTTTAGTTACACAGTTCTACAGTGTTAATTATATCCATAGTTCTTGTGTGTACACCACCTCCATCCATCGCCAGAACTCATTTTCATCTCATAAAAGTGAACCTGGGTATCCATTACATAATTAACTCCCCATTCTCCCTTCCCCTCAGCCCCTGGTAACCACAATTCCGGTTTCTATTTCTATGTTGTTTTACTACCGAAGTCCCCCATAGGATCATACACTATCTTTTAGTGCCTGGCTTATTTTACTTAGCATAATGTTCATCCTTTTTGTAACTTGTGTCAAAATATTCTTTCTTTTTAAGGCTAAATAATGTTCTCTTGCCTACTCATTCATCCTTCGATAGACACAAGGATTGCCTCTGTGTTTTCATCGTTATATGTAATGCTGTTATGCATATGGCTGTACAATATGAGATTGTACAGCCTTTTGAGATTCTGTTTCCAATTCTTTAGGTATATACTCAGAATTGAAACTGCTAGATAATATGGCAATTCTGTTTAAAGTTTTTTGAAGAACTGCCATGCTGTTTTCCACAATGGCTGCACCATTTTACACTCCCTCCCATGGTGCAAAGGGTTCCAGTTACTCCAGTGTACCCCAACCTTTTTGGCACCAAAGACCAGTGTCATGGAAGACAGTTTTTCCACAGGTGAGGGGTGGGGCAGGGGATCTGACAGGTGGAGGAGTTGGAGGGTGATGCTAATAATAGGGAGTGGCTGTGAATACAGATGAAGCTTCGTTCCCCTCGGCTCACTCGGCTGTCCATCTCTTGCTGTGCAACCCAGTTGCTAATGGCCCATGGGCAGCACCAGTCCACGGCCTGGGGCTGGGCCTGCGGAGTTGCTGCACACGCTGAGCAACACGTATTATTTTCTGTTTTTCTGATCATAGCTATCCTAATGTGCACTCAGGGCTGGACAGAGGTGACACATTGTCTCTCATCATAAAGGCAACTCCTATAACAAAAGGTTGACATGAGAAAAACCACATGACAAATTCACCTAATCAAAGTTCTACATGACATATGAGCCTTCTAAAAGAAAGACCCAAATCCTAGGTAAAACTGCCTATTTTTATGCTTCGGTTTGCTAAAGAATGGGCAACCATGTAGAAGTGTGAATGGACAAAATGGTCTGGCCTAATGGGAGTAGACTGAGGGGAAACCAGCAAAACCTATCTTAAAACTCTTCTTGCTAGTGGGTGTACCATTTCTTCCTCCCAAGTATGGGACAGAACCCCTCTAGAATGAGTCTTCAGGGGGTAAGGGAAAAGGGAGAGAGTGACCTTTCTAGGTTTTATGGCTTATTTAAGGGGAGAAGAGTTTTGGTTTCAGTGACCTGCCAGAAGAGGAATCTGATTTCTGGGCGGCACCTGTGGCTGAAAGAATAGGGCAATGGCCCCATATACAAGAGGTGGTGGGTTCAAACCTGGCCCCAGTCAAAAACTGCAAAAAATAATAATAATAATGAATTCTGAATTTTGTGACTCACTATGGAGGAATAAGTGGGGCAAGAGATAAAACGATGAGAGAAGATCAGAAAGACCTTACTTCTGAGGCCTTTCCAAAGTCCTTCAGTTCAAAAAACACAGCACACAAGATTCCATATTTTGAGATGTTGAATTCTGAGTCCCTACAGGTGTGAAGTGCTATCAAATTATAGTTGTATTTGTATTTCCCTAGGGAACAGTATTGTTGAGCCTCTTTACATATGCTTATTGTTTTGGGAGAAAAGTCTTTTGACCATATGTTAATTGGGTTGTGTAAGGAGTTGTATTTATATTCCTGATACCCACCCTTTATCAGATATATGATTTGAAAATATTTTCTCCTGTTCTATGAGTTACTTTTTTACTTATTTATTTATAATTTTTATTTTTTTTTAAATCTGGGTGCATAGATTTAAGTTGCCCTGAATATATGCTCCCTTACTCTTTTGATTTCCACGTATAAGATTATATATAGATTTTTGTTTGTTTGTTTGTTTTTTGAAATGGAGTCCCATTTATTGCCCTGGCTAGAGTGCAATGGCACAATCACAGCTCACTGCAACCTCAAACTCCTGGGTTCAAACAATCCACCTGCCTCAGCCTCCTGAGTAGCTGGGACTACAGGCATGTAGCACTACGCCCAGCTAAGTTTTCCTTTTTTGTAGAGACAGGGTCTTGCTCTGCTCAAGCTGCTCTCAAAATCCTGGCCTCATATGATCTTCCTGCCTCAGGACTTACGGAGTGCAGGGATTACAGTTGCAAGCCACAGCACCTTGTCTTTCCAAGATATTTTAATTTTCATGAAATCCAACTTCTCTGTACTTTTCTTTTGTTGCCTGTGCCTTTGTTATCATATGAAAGAAATAATTCCCAAATCCAATGTCACGAAACTTTTGTTCTGTTTTCTTCTACTTTGACTTAATTTTTGTGCATAGTGATAGCAAAGAGTCCAACTTCATTATTTTGCACATGGACTTCAGTTTCTCCAGCACCTCTGTCCTTTCATCATTGAATATACTCAGGATCCTTGATCAGTTATCACTGGACATGATATGCTAGGCCTAGTATTTCTGGGCTCTCTATACCATTCCACTGGTCTATTTGTTTGTCCTTATGGCAATACCACACTATTTTGAATGCTGTAGCTTTGTAGAAAGTCTGAAAGTCAGGAAGGATGAATGTCCCAGATTTGTTCTCCTTTCCAAGATTATTTTGGCTATTTAGGGTCCTGTGAGATTTCAGATGAATTTTAAGAAAAGTTTTGCTATCTGTGCAAAGAATATCATTGAAAGTTTGATACGGATTTGTTTTTCTTTTCTTTTTTTTTCTTTTTTTTTTTTTGATACAGAATCTTACTTTGTCACCCTGAGTAGAGTGCTGTGGCATCATGCAACCTCAAACTCTTGGGCTCAAGCGATTCTCTTGTCCCAGCCTCCCTAGTACCTGGGACTACTGGTGCCTGCCACAACACCTGGCCTTTTTTTTATTTTGAGACAGGAGTCTCGCTCTTGCTCAGGCTGATCTCATTGAACTCATGAGCTCAAGCAATCCATCTGCCTCAGCCTCCCATAGTGCTAGGATTACAGGTGTGAGCCATCATGCTGAGCCTGGGATTTCATTAAATATATGGATTTCTTTGGTTAGTACCGACATTGTCCAATCCATGAACATAGAATGTATTTTTATTTAAGTATTTATGTCTTTGATTTCTTTCAGCAATTTTTTTATTAAGTCATTTGTACCTAGATCATGAATACATTTATGCCATTATGGGATTCAATATGTTGATTATTTGTACTAATTGTAGTGCTCACATCCTACTAATCCACATAGCCTTCACTTCATTTACCAAATTACAGCATTAAGACATTTATGATCTACACCTGATAAATCCAACGTGTGCTTGCAATATGCTCATAGGTGTGGTCCCCCTACTAACCCTCCCTCTATCAACCCTTTTCCCTCCCTTCCTTTCTCCCTCCCCTTCCCTCCTTCATCCTAGGCTATAGTTGTGATTCATTTTTCATATGCAAGTGTGATTATAAATTGGTTTCATAGTAATGCTGAGTACATTGGGTATTTTTTTCCATTCCATTTATTTCCATTTATATCCATTTATTTCCTAGATACTTTACTAGGAAAAGACCCAACAAGAAAAGAAAATTATAGACCAATATCTCTAATGAATATTGATGCAAAAGTATTCAATAAGATCCTAGCAAACAGAATTCAACAACACATCAAACAAATTATACATCACGCCCAGGTGGGTTTCATCCCAGTGTCCAAATGATGGTTCAATATATGTGAATCCATAAATATAATACATCACATACACAAGTTAAAAAACAAAGACCATATGATTCTCTCAATTGATGCAGAAAAAGCTTTTGATAACATCCAGCATCCTTTCTTGATCAGAATGCTTAAGAAAATAGATAAAGAAGGAACATTTCTTAAATTGATAGAAGCCATCTACAGTAAACCTACAGCCAATATCATATTGAATGGAGTAAAACTGAAATCATTTCCTCTCAGATCAGGAACCATGCAAGGATGCCCTCTGTCCTCACTGCTTTTTAACATTGTAATGGAAGTCTTAGCCACCACAATCAGCCAAGAGAAGGCAATCAAGGGGATCCAAATAGGATCAGAGGAGATCAAACTGTCACTCTTCGCAGATGATATGATTATATATCTGGAAAACCTCAGGGAATCAACTACAAAACTTCTAGAAGTGGGAGGTAGTTCTACAGGACAGAATCCTGAACCTGTGGGATCTGACACTACCACCAGAATGATATTTGAAGAATGGAGCTGAATTATAAGCACACACAGCCAGTGTCTGCTGCAGAATTGCTTACTCGGTGTGCTGGGGGAAAGCCCATACGTCTTAGTGACCAGAAGTGAAGTCTTCTGTGCTATATTGTGTGCAAACAGGAACACACTCTGGAGATTTTGTTCCCTGTACCTCCTATAATGATTCTGCCTTCTTAGTAGTTATAGGTCTATTCAGATTTTCTATGTCTTCATGATTTAGCCTTCATAGGTTTTCTGTTTCTAGGAACGTAACCATAACATATAGATTGCCAAATATGTTAATATAAAATTGTTTATAATACTCCCTATATTCCTTTTTATTTCTTTTTTGATTTTAGTAATTTGAGTCCTCACCTTTTTCTTTCCTTTGCCTGTCTTTCTAAAGTTTGTCAATTTTGTTGATCTCTTCAAGAACCAACTTTCAGTTCCATTAATTTTCTCTATTGTTTTTTATTTTCTATTTTATTGATCTGTGCTCTAATCTCTATTATTTCTTTCCTTTTATAGTTTTGCATTTAATTTGTTCTTCTTTTTCTGTTTTTTTTAAGTTGTTAACAAAGTTGTTAATTGAAGATTATTCTCAGTTTTTAATGTAAGAATTTACAGCTATAAACTTCCTTATTAGTATTGCTTTCTCTGTGTGCTCTGAGTTGTGGTATTCTGTTGTTTTCATATGTCTCTAAGTTTTTCTAATTTCTCTTGTGATTTCTTCTTTGATAATTGGCTGTTTATGTTTAATTTCCAAAGATTTGTGAATTCTCCCATTTTCCTTCAGTTACTTATTCCTAACTTCATCCCATTGTATTTGGAGAAGATACTGTGCATAATATTTATCTTTTTAAATCCATTGAGGCCTAATTTGTGGTTTAATATGTGGTCTGTCTTGATAAATGCTCCATGCACACTTGAGAAGAATATATATTCTGTTGTTGGATGGAATGTACTATGTAAGTCCGTTAGATCTGTTTGGTTTATTGTGTTATCAAGTCCTCTGTTGCCTTATTCCAGCTAGTTACTATCTATTATTGATATTGGGGTATTGAACTCTTCAGCTATATTGTGGAACTATTTTTCCCTTCAATTCTGTCAGTTTTTGCTTCTTATTCTTAATGATCTTATTTGGGTATGTACATGTTTATCATTTTTATGTCTGTATTTCATTTATATATTGTCCTTCTTTGTCTCATAAAATTTTCTGAATAAAGTCTATTTTTGTCTGATATTACTATAACCACCCTGCTCTCTTTTTTTGACTATTGGGGTGAAATGTCTTCTTCCATACTTTCCTTTTCAATCTATTTGTGTTGTTGGATCTAAAATGAATTTCTTGTAGACTGCACATACAATCATGTGCCATATAATAATGTTTCAATGAATGATGAACTGTATACATGGTGGTCTTGTAACATTATTATACTTTATTTTTACTGTACCTTTTTATATTTAGGTATGTTTGAGTATATAAATACTTACCATCATGTTACAGTTGCCATAGTATTCAGTACAGCGATCAGCTGTACAAGTCTGTAGCCTAGGAGAAGTAAGGCTATAGGCCTTCCTAGGAGGCTATACCATATAGCCTAGGAATATAGTATGCTACACCATCTAGGTTTGAGTGAACACACTCTATGATTTTCTTAAAATGATGAAATCACCTAATGATGTCTTTCTCAGAACATATTCTCTTGTGAAGCTGTGCCTGACTATTGTCAGATCAAGTTTCTTATTCATTCTGTCTTCATCTAGAAAGTTTAACCCATTTATATCCAATGTAATTACTGATAAAGAGGAACTTAACTTCTGTCATTTTCTTATATGCCTTGTAGCTTTTTTGTCTTTCATTTTATGCAGTATTGTCTTTGGTTCTTGTCTGATTAATTGTTCACACTGAAACATTTAAATTTATTTTTGGTTACAATGCAGATTACAATGAACATTTGAAAGTTATACTAATCTCATTTTAATTTCTACCAGCTTACCTCAATAACAAATAAAATCTCTGCATCTTTATAACTTTGGCCTCACTTTTGTTGTTGTAAATATCATAAAATTACATCTTTATATGTGATATGCTCAATATGATTATGAAATGTAAACATATAAATTTGGAAAGTTATTTTAATATCTAGTCATCTAGATTCTGTCATAATTTTAAAAGTACTAAAGTCCACAATTAAAAATTCCTGCTTGGCAACTAATTCATTGATTCTATTTACATCGGTTTTGACTATAAAGATATGTAGTATTTGAAAATAACTAATAAACTCCCATACACATATGAGATTATTTTTATTATCCTCTAATGATTTTAAAGTTCTAGATAGAACTAGAAAATAAATAGAAAAATTTTTTAAATTTCTAAAGTTTCTAAATAGAAAAATTTATGTATGAATTACAGTATATTTTATGCTAATAATTTTTTTGAGATCCTGCATTTTACTATTTATCTTATTAAGAAACTATACAGTCACAAGTGTCAATGTAATTCTATAATAGCTGAAAAAATTGTTATATTAAATTGCCTTTTAATCACAGATTTAGGCCACTTTATTTTATTTATTTATTTATTTATTTTGAGACAGAGTCTCACTTTGTTACCCTTGGTAGAGTGCTATGGCATCATATCTCATATCTCACAGCTCTTGGGTTCAAGTGATTGAGCCTCGGCCTTGACTCTGCCTCCCAAGTAGCTGGGACTATAGGCACCCACCACAACACTGGCTATTTTTTAGAGACAAGGTCTTTCTCTGGTTCAGGTTGGTCTCAAACTTGTGATCTCAGGCAATCCTCCCACCTAGGCCTCCCAGAGTGCTAGGATTATAGGTGTGAGCCACCATGCCTGGCTCATAGACTTAGGTAATTGACTACACAAAGCTCCTACTAATTCCAATCCATTTTGGAAAATGAATGCCCTCATTGTAAGAAACCTAATGGGAGAAATAACCAAATAAATTAGAATTACTATGCTTGTAGAGTATTTTGAGTTTTTGCAAGAATTATTTTGTGTAAAGAAAGTTACTTAGCTAAGAAAGCAGTATGCAGGAGGTGTTGACAATGTGTGTATGAGTTCTTGAAAATTAATCAGCATGGCAGTTAATCTGCTAATCTCAGTAACATCTGTGTACTCCATACATTTCTCAGCCTCCTTTGTGTCATACTAATCATGTGACTGAATTCTCACCAGTGTAATGTGGACAAAATTATGCCTTTCTGTCTTTATTTGTGACTGAAAGACTAGAGGAACTCCATTGGAGGACCCTAAGTATTATGTCTCTTAGCCTGAAGTGAGGAGAATTAAACCATGCTTTTTATTCAAAGAGAAAAAATTTTATACTGGGACATTGGTTACACAGAGGTGCAATCTGAGAAGATGAAGAAGCAGAAAGTAACTCTAAGATAATAACATGAAACAGCTGCAACCCCTAGGACAGAGGATAACAGAGAGCTTAAAGTGGCCTCCAAACCCATCTCCTGGCTCTCACGCTCTACAGCAAACCTTGCCCTCAGAATGAAGCATCTAATGAATGGAATGAAGCAGACACACTGAGACGTCACTTTGAATATTGCATATAAAAGACAGTGTCTCCGTCTTGGCCTGTTCTTATCCCTCTCCACTGGATCATTCTGGGGAAAGCCTGTCAAAATGCTATGAAGCAGTCTAGTGGAGGCAGATGCTAGAGGCTCACAGGCAAGGTACCGAAGCCTACAACCGGCCTTGTCAGAGCTTTCTCCTCCTCCTAGTCAAGCCTTCAGATGAAACCACAGCCCCTACCAACAGTTTGAATGCAGCCTCCTAAAAGATTTTGAGGTAGAGGACTCAACTAAATTGTGTTTACATTCCCATCCCTCACAACCAGAAATAATGAACATTTGCTTTAAGGCATTAATTTTGGGGTAGTTATTTATGCAGTAATAATAAATACATTATGACAACAAAAGGGAAGAGGTGGGTTTCCAAAACCTAGAAACCCAGAGAATAATCAGATGTAATTGGTCAGTTCTCTGGGATAGGGCTATATTATATGATTACTCATAATGGTGGGATGAACTCCCTCCCTACTATTGCCAGGAGATGAAGGCTGATAATAGTTCATACACCAGATGAATTTGAGAACAAGTTTATTACTCACTCAGGGACTCTCAGGGTAAAAAAGAACAGGTACAAGCAGGTCCATACTGACTTGAGAGAAGCAGAGGGAATGGGGCTGAGTGAAAATGGTGCCTGGAGAGTGGGACTAGGGGAAGCTTCCATGCATTGGTCGGCAGTGTGCAAGGTTTGGGTTTTCCACTGGCACCAAAGGAGGTGGCCCACTTGAAGGTTCTTATCAGCATATTGAGATGTGGAGACAAATGGGAAGAAAGAAGTAAAGCCAAAAAGAAGTCAAAGTCACACATCAAGATGAAGTCAGACTCCTTCATTATAGGGCGTCTCCCAGCTACTCCTTATATCTCCAGAATTAAGAGAAGGGTTCCCCAGAAGAGGGGACCAGGTTCTCCTAAAGGGGACACAGTTAGGCTTGGCACCTGTGGCTCAACGGGCTAAGGCACCAGCCACATACACCTCAGCTGGCAGGTTCAAATCCAGCCTGGGCCCGCCAAACAACAATGACGGCTGCAACCAAAAAAAAGCCAGACACTGTGGCGGGCGCCTATGGTCCCAGCTGCTTGGGAGGCAGAGGCAGGAGACTCACTTGAGCCCAGGAATTGGAGGTTGGTGTGGGCTGTGATGCGACGGCACTCTATCCAGGGTGACAGCTTGAGGCTCTGTCTCAAAATAAATAAATAAAAAATAAAGGGGACACAGTTGGCTGCAGCTAATCCCTTAGAGAGAAAAAGAACAGTTCTGAGAGTGACAAAAGACAGTTTAAATGGTATATGGCTGGTGCTGTGCAAACCATGCTGACAGAAGGAAAGGAAGTCTCTTGTCTCTTTTTCCATCTTCCGAACACCTCCTAGCAGAAATCAGTAGATGTTTTATGGATGGGTGTACAACCAGCACTGCAGAATGCGTCGATGGGCGAATGACCAGCAGACTCCTTCCCTTTCTCATCTCTCAGCACGTGTGCACAGCCCTTTTCATGTTCTCTGACTCCTACAGCAAACAACTCATGCTTCTGCACTTATTTTAACAAAAACACTCACACTTTCTGTCCCCCCAAAGGAAGGCACAAAAGAGAATGTCAACATAACCTTATTGATCTGTGGGTGAGGTTACTTCCTCTGCTGGCTCAGTCGTAAATCCATCTGGATGCTACAGAGGGTGTCCCAAACGTATACACATTGTAAAAGGAAAAAAAAAACTGTATTAAATTCGTATTGCTCAACATACACTGATAACAAAAGATGGATACAAGTCATGTTTGACTTTTGCAGTTATGAGAGGTGTGCAAGATGGTCACCGTCAGCATTAAGACACTTCTGATTGCTGCCACTACAGCTTGAGCAGTGTTGACCAAAGTGTCCAGTTGGATCACTGAACCTGCTCTTTCCGTTTCTTCCTAAAGTACCTGGCGTAGCCTGTTTTCTGTGGTACACAACATTCTGTAAGGTCCCCCACAGGTAGAAGTGAAGGGTGTTAGGTCAGGAGAATGTAAGGGAAACTCAGCCGCACCTTGCGTCCTATCCAGAGGCCTATGATTTTTCATCAAGGTCAACCCTCGTGTCTCAGAGGAAGGGCACCTTCACCTCAGGTCACCTTCGTAATAATCTTGAACTTCCCATTTTGCTGCTTTAAAAATGTGTCCTACGCTTGTTCTGCTAACTCCTGTCTTGCGCGCACACTGTTGGTAGACCTGTGTGGAGAGCGTGGAAACTTTTCCGACTCCACAGCAGAGGCGGCAGGTGGTGTGCACACCACACAGCGCCACACGTCTCACACTTGTCACTGCTGTGTGTGGTTGTTTGTGTTGGAGGTTCTGTGGCACACTCACACCTGCATCGTATTTCTACAACGTTCTCGTGTTTTAAATTCTATTTCACAGTGGTCTCGCACTCCTCAAACCACAGTGGTGCTTCTGCCATTTTCTTCCACTGTCCTGCCTGTCCCATGGTGACACTAACATTTATTTGATTAATGCCATCTGTTAAGCGAATGTCATACTACACATTGCTACCATAATTCAATTCTACTTTGAAATTGTGTTTTTGGCACTCCCAGTATATAACTGAGCAACAAAGTAAAAAAAAAAAAAGACCCTAATTATCATCACCAATCCTTGTTTAAAACAATAAGGATGCAGGCAAAAAAAGGAAACATGCTATGTGCCAAGTTGCCGAGAGTTCTTGTTTCTGTAACTAGTCAGAAGGAATTTGATAATAGTAACTTCTCCCATTATCCACTGCATGTTCCTCTGGCCTCAGGCAATGTCGCTGTTGCTCAGTTACTAATCTGGTGGAGTAACTCAAACCTTTATTCCTGAAGTCTCTAATGACATAGTCACTCTGTCTTTATTGTACTTCTCTTGTAGTTCCTTGATTGTTAAATATGTATGTGTTAAAAGGAAGTTCAGTGAATTCCCTGGATTCCAGATAGTCTTTTCTGTGTCTGAGGTATAGCAGGACCTAATTTCTCCCTGATAAGCAGGATTAATCACTTTAGCCAATAAAGTATCCCCTACGTGAACAGTCAATTCATGAAAAAATCATGAAGAGCTCAGAATGATTAGGTGGTAGTTTCAACCGCCAATTTGATGGAGCAGTGATTGTAACCCCTAGTGGGGACATTTCTTAGTTTCTTGGGAACTAAGGTCACTAAATCAGCAGAGTTCAAAGTTTCAGGGATGAGAATGAAACTTTTGTGAATATACAATGACATGCAATACTCTTTCTGCCTCTTGATTCTCAGAGCCAAGCATTCTGGCTTTGGCCAGATATATTCTCTATCCTGTTGCAGAGTATCCCAGTCAAAGACATGGCTGGAAAAACCAGAGAATGCCATTATGCCACCCTTCCTTTGCTATGACATAGTGTTCAGTGGGACTTCCAGATGGTGCGTATAGGTCCATGAATGGTGGAACTGGCCGAAGCACTGCTGGAAGGTAAAGGAAATGCCTATCCTGAACAGATGTGCCTTCCTGTGGGTCAGATCTCCACCTCCTCAGTGGAGGAGACACCAGATGAAAAGGGCCTGTGTCCCTGAAATCTGCCTTGGAGTTGAGCCACGAGAACCACCAAGCCCAGAACATCTGATTTGCGTTCTTATGTGAGAAATAAATGTTTATTACATAAGCCACTAGATTTTGGTGTTGTTTATAATAGCTTTTAGCCTAGTCTGACTAATCCTAGCAAAACATTTCCACTCAATAAGAAATTAAAGGATTCTGAAGATCCATGAGTTAAACAGTTTTTACACACAAAACTTCATTCCTTTAATATGTATATCAAGAAAGACACATATTTCTATGTTAGATCTATGTATTGAATTTTCTGTCTTCGTTCAGAAATGATTTTCCATGTCTAAAATGAGGATAATTTTCTACTTTTATTAATATTACTGTTGGAACCATTGATTGCTACATATTGCTTTTTGTTTCAAGGACCTAAAAAGGGTTTCTTTCTACCCTTCTGTCCAAAAGACATGTTTAGAGTTTTAAACATTTAAAGAACTGTACATGAAGTCAAAATTTTAATTACCCCCCAAATTGTTACTCCTCTTTCTCTCTTATGCACAGTATAATTTTCTTCTTTCTCTATTTTATTTCAAGTCTTCCTAAATGGTTTGTTTACCAAAGGGATGAACTGTGTGATTGCCAATTTTCTTTTTCATCATGTTACAAAGCCTTTAAATTATGATCTTGAAAATCTATTTTTTACAAAAATTATTGATACAAGTGCAGATTATAAGGTGAAAAAGAGACTTGACACTTTCTCTTTCCTGCTATGTCAATATTCTAAATGAACCAGAGAAAAATATTAAATTGTATGTGCAACCTGAGCTCTGTTTATGGGATGGATGGTTTAACAGGAATGTCCTTGGGAGTTTTTCATACTGAAGTATATATTAAATATCCATAGCAAGACATATCTTGGTGTGATTTGGAATCTACTTTGAAATAGAAACGATTGATAGTGATTAAGAAAAAAGATCACTTCTAGAATACAGAATGGATTTTAATGACCGTTCAAGTCACTTTTTGTTGCTGTAACAGAATATTTGAAAGTGGGTAATTCGCAAAGAAAAGAAATCGATTTCCTACCATTCTGGAGGCTGCGGAGTCCAGGGATGAAGGGACTGCATCTGGTGGTCCACCCCAGTGAGAGCCTTAGGCTGCACCATTTGTGTCGGGAGGCCTCACTGGTGAGAGAGATGATGGCTGTGATAACAGACCCACTTCCATGGTAATACATTAATCTAATAACCCATTAATCATGAATGGGTTCATTCAGCCCTCTTGACCCAGTTACTCCTTTTTATTTTTAAGACAAGGTTTTGCTCTGTCACCTAAGTTAGAGGAAGTGGTATCATCACAGTTCACTGCAAATCACTACTACTGGCATGAAGCCATCCTCCTGCCTCAGCCTCCCAAGAAGCTGGGACTGCAGGAGTGTACCATGCCACCCGGCTGATATTTCTATTTTTTGTGCAAACAGGGGCCTTACCGTTGGTCAGATTGTTCTAAAACTTCCAGTCTCAATCAACACTCCACCTCAGCCTCCCAAAGTGTTAAGATTACAGGCGTGAGCCACTTCACCCAGCCTCCAATTCCCTCTTAAAGGTACTACTTACTAATACTTTTGCATGGAGGATTAAGTCTCAACATGAGTTTCAGAGGGAAGAAACATTCAGCCAGAGCAATGATTCAATAAGTCTTATATAAGCAAAGACAAAATAATCCAACCCAAATACTACACATTTTTTAAATCTTCTTCATAGTATATATTTTAGATTTTCTCAATTCATCACTTTCATGATTTTCCCCATTACGTACAAAATTTTATCTACTAATAAAACTTTCATCTCCTCCACTCTAGTGTAGGACCAAGCACTCTTAACAGTTTGCTGAAAAATGAGGTAGATTGATTAATTGCAAAAAAAGTCATAGAATTTTTTTTTCATATGTATACATGGGAGCCTTCAGAATGGTGACTCAAAGATACAGAGAAAATTGTTCACTTTTATGCTTTAGGTTTCCCAAGTAGGGACGGCTGAGTAGAAATATGGACGGACAAAAGGATCTAATATTAAGAGACTGAAGGGGAACCCACAAGGCCTGTCTGCTTAAATTATTCTGGCCCTCTCAGTTCACATTCTTTCCTTTTGGGTATGGGGGTAAGGCCTTCTCTGGAAGGGGGGTCTTACGACCTATAGTCAAACAAAGTAGGTCAGATAATTTCTTTATGGCCAATTTTTTTTTCTTTTTTTAGAGATAGAGTCTCACTTTATGGCCCTCGGTAGAGTGCCATGGGAGGAGTCACAGCTCACAGCAACCTCCAACTCTTGGGCTCAGGCGATTCTCCTGCCTCAGCCTCCCAAGTAGCTGGGACTACAGGTGCCCGCCACAATGCCCAGCTGTTTTTTTGTTGCAGTTTGGCCAGGGCCAGGTTCAAACCCACCACCCTGTGGCGCCCTACCCACGGAGCCACAGGTGCCACCCTACGGCCAATTTTTATAAAGAATATGTAGATTTTATGATTGACTTTTCGGAAAATGAGCTCTGGCTTTCATCACCCACTTTGGGAAAGAGGGATGTGAGTTTCCATGGCTTGCCTCAGGAAAGACTGGGCCTGAGAAGCAGGAGGACAGGGGAAGGTCGGAAAAAAATGAGGCCTTCATTTCAGGGGTGCTGTTTTCTGAGCCCCATCACCAGCATTCCAGTCTGTGAAATGGATACCCATTACATTTATTTTCCCCTGAAACACATCTTTGTCTTTTGGGAAATGGTTTTCTTCCCCCGGCATGAGTACCATAGGACCATCTAGGAAGTGCTCCAACTCTGTCAAAGGCAAATTCCTGGTATGAAAGCTCCAGCGGCTCCTAGGAAGAGAGTTGAGACTGTCTGTGAAGCTGCTCAGGCTCGAGCCCAGAACTGCTGAGAGCCAGCTTTCTTGCTTCACGAGAGTCTCTCGAGAAGCAGAGCAGGACAGAAAGCATCTGAGTAACATTTTCTTACCCAGTGCCTATGCCTAGTCCCATAAACCTCCTAGCTTGATGGTATATATCCTATTTTTCTTAAACTGATTTCAACTGAATTTCTATCTTTTGCAACCCAAAGTTCTGAAATTAAAGCCTTTACTTAACTCCCTTTTCATTGTTTGTTTCCTCACGTGTTTTTAATTAATTTTAGAATATTTATAAATGCAATGAAAGAAACACAAAAATAAATACAGCAATTAGCAAAAAACAAAAATCCCATTACACCCCATTTCCAAAAAGCCTAGGAGAAAGAGTACTTCCTTGAACGTTAGAATAGGGAAGGTGGGCTGACTCACTGTCAGGTGTTAGAGGTCAGTGTTAGATGTTCTTCCTGCTACTCAGGGCTCCAGGCCCCCTGACCCTTTAATTCTGAGCCACAGGCTTCTTTCTCCCCCTTCCTGTGTCTACTGATTCCCTCCCACCCGACACTCCAGTCTACTCTGGGAACAGCATTTCCAGATGATTTTCTCTAAGCCCTTCTGCTATCGACTATGGCTCCCCACTAACACCCTCCCAGCTGAGAAGGCAGGCTAGTTGAGGCTGGATTGGGGAGGAGACGCCCTTTGTCAGGAAGAAAAGTCTAGAAGGGAGTCAAAGAGGACTCCGCCATGGATGGGGGTAAAGTGCTCTACAGCAGTGCAGTTCTAAAACTTTCACCTTGGAGAAGTGGGATGGGGGAGGAGATGTGGCTGGGAGGCCATTTGGGGAATGTTAGAAGTGTGGATTAAGTACTAGAAAATTAGACTGTTACTGAGCACCATGGACACATTGAAGACAAAGGGACAGGTTCAAATCTATTAAACAACTTAAAACTATTATAATTGTAAGAGTCAAAGGGCCTTCTGAAGCCATTTATCTACAGCTGGAGGATCCACAAAGCTGAAGATCAAACGTAAAAGATCATTTTTAAAACAGCAGAGAAGGCTTGAATTTACAACTTTTATGAGTTTCCTACGCCAAAGTCAGGCCTCTAATAGGGAAGCAGTGGAACTCTGGTAATTACAATAGAGATATTTGGATAAATGCAGATTAAAATCTTAAATGTCCAAATCCCTCTGAACTTTCCTTGGTTTGTGAAATTGGCCCATTCTCCTTGTTACATGATAGAGATTCCTCTGTCCATAAATACTGAGAAGAGGCCTAAAATAAGACAGATGCCTTGAAGCTGCAGTCCCCAATCCCTGGGCTGTGGACCTGCCCCAGGCCATGGCTGGTTAGGAAGTGGGCCACACAGCACGAGGTGAATGGAGGGTGAGCCAGTGATGCTTCCTCTGTGCTCGGGATGGCCGCCATCACTCTCGTTGCTGCCCGAGCTCCGCCTCCTGTGGGATCCTCCTGGGAGCCAGTGCCCTGCTGTAAAGTGACTGTGGGAGGAGCTGGGTGAGGGAGCTCCTTAAGGGAATCTGCTGCTTGGGAGCTGAGGCATTGATGCTGGCACTGGGGAGCAGCTGCAAATACAGTAGTGGAGAGGTTTGACTGCCCAGAGACAGGAATAAAACAGTTAGGACTTGCAGACTCATAACAAAGCCATTGTCCCACACACCTGCTCTGTGGAAAAATTGTCCTCCATGAAACCTGTGAACCTGTGAACCTTCTTCCATGAACCCTGGTGCCTGCTGCCTTTGAAGGCCATGCTTGCCTCCTCCATGTCTGTGTCCACCTCCCCTCCTGTCAGTCGTCCTCTTAGGGGCAGTGCTTGCTTTGTGCAATGGGGGATGTGCTGGGTCTGCTCAGGTAGCTGCAGGGTGTGGTTTACATGTACAGGCAAGGATGAGAAAAACGTGCCTGGGGGTGGCTCCCGGGAATGCTGTGGGACAGCGTGGGGTAGCAGACGTGAGGCACTTCACCGTCTTACAGGGTTTAGCATCCTGGGAAGAGCCCCCATGAGAGCTCTTTTACACCATGGGAATAGCTTTTAAAGGCTTGAAAAAAATCAATGACCCTTAGTAAATGAAGCCAATTGTGAAGGAAGGGATCTAACGTTTGAAAAGCAAGCTTGCCAAAATGCATCAACTCTTTAAGGCTAAAAAATATTCACTAATTGATTGTGATACTGAGGGCCCTCAAGAACTGTCTTTTTACCAAGGGGAGGAGAGAAAACCTGAGTGAGCAGTCACCAGCACTACAGTGGGAGATGCTGGGCTCCCTGGTAGCAATGGGATCAACAGAGTGTCAGAATAGCAGCTGAGAGGAAGCATTTAGCCATGAGGGTTATACAGGCGTAATTATTTTAATGAGCTGCAATGATAGAATACTGAAATACCAGCTAGTGGGTCTAATCTGAAGGACTTTGAGAAAATGGCTTATAAACATAAAACATGGTTCTTCAGGCCAATATTGATAGGTAGCCAACAGGGTAGAAGCATAATATACATAAAACAAAAGAAACAATGAATGAGCAGAGATTCAAGGTCAGCTGACCCAGTAGAAAGTCCCAACCACATTCTCAGTTTTCAGACCCACAACCCATTAAGCAGAAAAACAATCAAAGCAAATGCATATGGCCCAATTCCTCTGGCATTATTCAAATAGCCCTGTGGCCCTTTTGTTGTATGACCATGCCTTCAGGCAAAAAGCTTTTCAGCTTCTAACTCCTTGGAACTAATGCTGCAAAAACTTCAAAGTATCTTCCCCCCCCCACACCCATCACCAGAAAATAGCCTTTGTGTTTGCCTCAGGGTAGCCCAAACCTCTTGCTTTTTCTGGGAAGGCAAAAGCCAATTTAACCCATTAGTGGGTCACTCGAATGAGGCGTACATGAGTCGTACACGTGGGGGTTTCTTATCCCACACCCTTTACTCAAATAATCATAATGGAGGAAAGGGGAATGCCCGGATGTGTGAAAAATTTCCATCTACAATTAGGCTTCTCCATTCAGAATAGAGTACTGGTTAAGGTCTGCTTTGTACGGGTCCATGGACTAATTGGTGGTCATTTTTCCAGTCCCTGAGCATAAAATTGAAATGCATATAATCAGCAACTAAGAGATCTCTCACTTTGGTTGATGAATTTAAAGTAAGAGTGTTGTAGTAGAAGATTGTTATCATACCTCCATTTAGTTTAACACTACAGGCTGGTGGAGCAAGATGGCTGCCGAGTAACAGCTTCCTTGCGGCTGGGCACGGTGAGACTGGGGAGACTTCAGGCATCTCTGGCAGGCGGGATCTGCCCAGAAACTTCCCTTTGGGGACACAGGGAGACAGCATGAGGTTTCTGGACACCCTGAGGAAGGCAAAAGCGGCAGAGATTGGGCAAGTGGTTGCGTGTGTTCACTCGGTCTGATCCTGTCAGCAGCTGTGGGTGGGGCAACAGTGGGACTGCAGGCTGGAAAGGCCTTGCCTGTGAGCTGTTTATGTTTCTTTTGGACTTGGCACTCGGTTGAACTGCCTTGGGAGAACTTGGGCAGGAGTGCAGGGGGTTTTGAGTGTTGTCTGGGGCCCCAGACTGGACCACCAAGCCAGACGGAGCTCCCAGTATTTAGTGGTGGGCTGTGTGGAGCCATTGTGGGAGATCTGCCCTGGCAAGCTCCACCCTCAGGGTCACAGAACAAGAAATGGGCAGGAGCGAGTAATCTAGTGACTGAGCAGCCTAAAGGCGGGGACTGAGACGCCTGCGGCCTTAGCCCTCAGGGGCATAGGGTGAGACCGGTTTTGGCACATTGGGTAAGTGGAGAGCCACTTAAGGAGTGATCCCAGCCACAGTGCTTTCCTGGGAAAGCTTCTGCTTAGCCCAAGTTAGCAATTTAGTGTCTTCTAAGCAGGCTGAGGAGGATTTAAGTTCTCCAACCTACGGGGTTTGAGAAATCATTAGAGACACAGGGTCACTCCCAACAAAGATCCAGTAACAACAGAATGAATCTGCCAGGGTCTGATCTGGAAGAGACACCTCCCCAACTCGGAGGACAGTCATAGGCAACAGTGAAAAATAATCATGAGGCAGAATCAACAGAAAAACTCTGGCAATATGAATAACCAGAGTAGATCAAATCCCCCAAGGAATGACAAGGTAGATGAAGCACAAGATCCCTTGCATAAGCAAATGGCTGAGATGTCAGAAGTTGAGTTCAGAGTCTGGATAGCAACTGAGATCAGTGCAATGGAGGAAAAGATGGAATTAGAATGTCAAGCAGTAATCCAAAAGATGACCCAAAAGATATTTCAAGAACTGAGCGAATTCAAAGAGAAAATGACCAAAGATATTGACACATTGAGACAAGAAGTTGTAGCCCTCAAAGATCTGAGAAATACAGTAGAATTCCTCAGTAACAGAAAGGAGCAAGCAGAAGAAAGGATTTCTGAAACTGAAGACAGAGACTTAGAACGCTCTCAAATGCTCAAAGAGATAGAGAAACGGAAGACAAAAACGGATCATTCTCTCAGACAGCTCTGGGATAACTCAAAGTAAACCAATATTCGCCTTATAGGGATACCTGAAAATGATGAAGTGGCGTCACGAGGCACAGAGTCTCTTCTTTATGAGATTATGAAAGAGAACTTCCCAGCATGCCAAGAGATTCTGAAATTCAGATAGCAGACAGTTTCAGGACCCCAGCATGACCCAACCCAAATAAGACAACCTCCAGGCACATCATAATTAAGTTCATGGAAGTTAATATGAAAGAGGAAATTCTGAAAGCAGCCAGATGTAAGAAATCCATTACCTACAAGGGGAAGAATATTAGAATAACTGCAGATCTCTCGGATCAAACCTTTCAAGCTAGAAGAGAATGGTCAGCAACTTTTAACCTCCTAAAAC
>CAUYON010066984.1:0-14179 GCA_963573935.1 Arctocebus calabarensis | reverse complement strand
CCTGTTTCTTTACTATGATTGGTCTGTTTTAAAGAGTGGTTACTGTGTAACTAGACAAGATTAGGATCTGTAGTTAACAAGCTGCGAACTATATATTTTTTTTTAACTTTTTTTTTTGGAGACAGAGTCTTACTTATTAACCCTCGGTAGAGTGCCATGGCGTCACACAGCTCACAGCAACCTCCAACTTAGGTGCTTAGGCGATTCTCCTGCCTCAGCCTCCGGAGTAGCTGAGACTACAGGCGCCTGCCACAACGCCCGGCTATTTTTTTGTTTTACAGTTCGGCTGGGGCTGGGCTTGAACCCACCACCCTCGGTATATGGGGCTGGCGCCCTACTCACTGAGCCACAGGCGCCACCCTGAACTATATTTTTTGTCAGCTTTTTTTCAAAAGTACCAACATGTGTTCTCTTTGAATTCATGGAAGGGAAAGTGCCCCTTTTAGATAAGAAGTCAGTGTCTTTGTATCAAGAGCCACTTTTGAGGGACATGCTTATAAATTACTATCCAGACTGCTATTTTCTAGCTGTGTCACCCTTGAGGGCGTTACTTAACCTCTTTATACCATATTTCCCTCATCTGAAAATGGGGATGTGAACTGGACCTAACTGTGAGTTGGATAACAATAAGCATTTAAGGCTCGGTGCCTGTAGCTCAGCGGGCTAAAGCGCCAGCCATGTAAACCTGAGCTGGCGGGTTCGAATCCAGCTTGGGCCCGGCAACCAACAATGACGGCTGCAACCCACACAAAAATAGCCAGGCATTGTGGCGGGCGCCTGTAGTCCCAGCTACTTGGGAGGCAGAGGCAGGAGACTCACTTGAACCCAGGAATTGGAGGTTGCTGTGAGCTGTAATGCCACAACACTCTACCCAGGGCGACAGCTTGAGGCTCTGTCTCAAAAAATAAAAAAACAATAAGCATTTAAAAATTGGGGTCATGAAAAAGAACTGTAAGATACATGAGACAAGGAAGGTAGTTAAAGAAAAACAAGTTGGTTTACTTTTGAAGAAGGGTGTCCAATTTCTTCCTCTCTTGTATAAAGATTTACTCTAGGTAAAAGGTTTTAACTCATAAGTGGCAGTTTTCTAGTTTGTGAAATCTTTCCCCACTGTGGTACTATTCTGTAGTTTTACAGAGATCCTGTTATTCCTTCAACAAGTGTCACTAAGTGTCTGCATTTCCTGTGCACTGTGTATTCACTGATGGATAAAAAGACATGGCTCCTGCCCTCAGGAGCTTATGGTCCAGTTTGGAAGAGGGATAGGTGCAGGTGGCGTGTTTTCTGCTCTGAGACAGTGTGGAGAAGAGGGAAGAGTGGACTCGGAGTGCACACTGCCTGGGACCTCGTCTTTCTGCAGCTACTTAGCTATGTTGCTTAACTCAGAAATTCCTTAGTTTTCTCTAACATGGAGATTGAGATTAGCTACATAATTTTTGAAATGCACAAAATGAAAATGAAGGGCCCTTGCTTGAAAAGTAAAGTATGAAGAATTTTTAAATGAGAGGACAAAGCATTAAGCCAATCACAAAACCTTAGAAAAGTGGGTCCCTGTGTGATTGCATAGACAAAGGAAGCTGGCTTTAGTGGGGATGGTGACAGTACCTGTGGCTATTACCCTGTTGACTATAAAGTGGTTATGAAGATGAAATTGGCTAAAGCACCAACAATAGTAGCTGACATAAACACTTAAAATTAGCTATTACTATTCTATAATTATTATTCTCATCAATAGTCAAAACAATTTGTTATTCAAAGGCTTTTTATTTTTTTGCAGTTCTGCCGAAGCCGGGTTTGAACCCGCCACCTTCAGTATATGGGGTCAGCGCCCTACTCGCTGAGCCACAGGTGCCGCCCCAAAGGTTTTTTGTTTTGGGGTTTTTTTTTGTAGAGACAGAGTCTCACTTTATCGCCCTCGGTAGAGTGCTGTGGCATCACACAGCTCACAGCAACCTCCAACTCCTGGGCTTAGGCGATTCTTTTACCTCAACCTCCCAAGTAGCTGGAACTACAGGCCCCCGCCACAACACCCAGCTATTTTTCTGTTTTGCAGTTCGGCCGACTTCGTATATGGGGCTGGCGCCCTACTCCATGAGCCAGAGGCACCGCCCCAAAGGCTTTTTTTTTAAAGACAGAGTCTCCCTCTGTTGCCCCAGGATAGAGTGCCATGACATCATAGCACGCAGCAACCTCAAACTCTTGGGCTCAAGAGATCCTTTTGCCTCAGCCTCCTGAGCAGCCGGGACTACGGGTGCCTACCATAATACCCGCCTGGTGTTTCTATTTTTTAGTAGAGATGGGGTCTCATTCATGCTCAGACAAGCAATCTACCCGCCTTGGCCTCCCAGAGTGCCACCAGGCACTCAAAGGCAATTTATCGTTCACCATGAGAACTGATGTTCTGGCTCAGTGTCTGTAGCTCTGCGGCTAGGGCACCAGCCACATACACCAGAGCTGGCGGGTTCGAATCCAGCCCGAGTCTGCCAAATAACAATGACAGCTACAACAACAACCACCACACAAATAGCCAGGCATTGTGGCGGGCGCCTGTAGTCCCACCTACTTGGGAGGCTGAGGCGAGAGAATGGTTTAAGCCCAAGAGTTTGAGGTTGCTGTGAGCTGTGACACCATGGCACTCTTCCAAGGGCGACAAAGTGAGACTCTGTCTCAAAAAAAAAAAGAAAAGAAAACTAATGTTCTGCTTAGAAATCCTGTCTCAACTTTGGGATTGCATATTGAAACAAAGAGCAGTCCCCGCTATCAAAGCACAGCCTTCTGCTGCAACAGGAGGATCGAGGCAGCATTTGTGGGGCAGTACCTGTGTTTCTCACTGCCTTCTGACCTTCAAGGTCCCTCTCTCACGTGTGAGCCCTCCCACCCCTAAGACTGCTCTAACACCTGCATTTGCATCAAGTGAGTGTCTGCATTGTGTCAGCCTCAGGCAAACAAGATAGACATGCCCCATCCTGTTGGGGCTACATTCTAGCAATTCCACAGCCTAGTTGCTAGATCAGGAGGATGCTCAAGCCACCACATTAGAAACCTCACTGCTCTCTTCTTGTAGCCAACCTCGTGACCACCTCAGAAGTGACTCTCAAACTCGCTCTGCGCTGTACACACCAAATCTCTCCTTCATCTCCACCAAAATCCCTTTGGATCCTGCCCTTGCTTACTAAGACACAATCGTGTGGCCGTTTGTCCTGCCCATTACATAGCTGGACTGTGGGCCCCACGCACCAGACTCTTACTGCACTATCCTGTGTGTCACTCTGTGTGTGCTGACTACACACTCAGCAAGGGCACAGCAACTACTGGCTGAGTGAGCAGGTGCGGGTCACAGATGGCCTCTCAGAGCACAGCGCCTTCTGGCAGATTCCGTCTACCATTTGATGGGAGAAGCGTTCCTCTCCCTAATGGCTGTTACCACAGGGTGTTTTCACTTGCATATCTGTCTCTCCCGAGTCACACTGAGCTCTTTAGAGACTGGCGTGTGGCCTGGCTGCTCCAGTGTCACGCAGTTAGTGATGCTCCCTGATTCATACATCAGCCTGCCACTTGTCTGGCGTACAGCGGACAGGCAGTAAACACTGCACTGAATCTCCCAGCCCCTTTTCATGACAATTGTCAGCCATCCCCTCTACTCATGCTCTATGAAGGTGAGCCCATCCTGGCGAGGGGCTTTAGAAAGCCCACTCATGTTTTCTCTCTTGTATTGGCCCCCCAAAGCCAGAAGCCAGCTCTTTTTTGATAATCAGACAACCTTCTCATTGGTGATTCTGCCTATAATGTGTATCTAAAATACTTTATTTTTCCTGGAAAAAGTTTAAAAACAATTCTATTGGAGGAATTTTTACTATTCTGTTGTTCTGACTTTAATTATAAATATTAATTTCCATGACAAATACTGTGTATTTTAAAGTACTTGTGTGGTTTTGTTAATCAGACAAAGAATGTTTGGCTTTAATGTTAGTATTAAAGGGGGGTAGTGATAATTTTTTAGGTGATATAAGTTTTGTAAGTTGTTTGCTTGATTAAAAAAATATTTACTGGGCCAGGCATGGTGGCTTATGTCTGTCTGTAATCCTAGCACTCTGGGAGGCTGAGGTGGGTGGATTGCCTGAGCTCAGGAGTTCAAGACCAACCTGAGCAAAGCAAGACCCTGTCTCTACTAAAAATGGAAAAACTAGCCAAATGTGGGGGGCACCTGCAATCCCAGCTACTCAGTAGACAGAGGCAAGAGGATCCCTTGAGCCCAAGAGTTTGAAGTTGCTGTGAGCTATGATGCTACAGCACTCTATCCTGGGGCAGCAGAGTAAAACTCTATCTTAAAAAAAAAAAATTGTACTGAGTGTTTACTGTGAGTAAGATGTTATTTTTTAAGGCTTTGCTTGAGATTTAAAAAAAAATACAAATCGATTTGGCTAATGCTGGTAAGCGTGGACCACCCACAGGCCCCTTCCATGCTAGTAGAGAGGAGAACAAGGTGATAGAAAGGCCCAGCCCCCAGGAGCTCTCGGCACACTCCATGGGCAGGAGACACATTCCTTGGTTATGAGCTGTGTCTAAAGAGTTATCAAAGTGACCCAGACAGGGTGGAAGGGGCAAAGGTAGAGAGTAACAGAGTGTTTCATAGAGGAACATCTGTCTGTATTTATTATCCTTTGCTGTATATCAAGTTACCCTTGACTTAGCAGCCTTTTTTTTTTTTTTTGAGACAGAGTTTCACTTTGTTGCTCTGGGTTGAGTGCCCTGAGCTCACAGCAACCTCAAACTTTGGTCTCAAGCAATTCTCTTGCCTCAGTATCCATGGTAGCTGACACTATACGCGCCTGCCACGACGCCTGGCTATTTTTAGAGACAAGGTCTTACTCTGGCTTAGGCTGGTCTCGAACTCCTGAGCTCAGACAATCCACTCGCCTTGACCTTCCAGAGTGCTAGGATTACAGGTGTGAGTCACCACACCTGGCCTGAGCATCTCTAAACAACAGCCATTTGCTCTCCACACTGGTTCTTAGGGCCCGGAATTTGGGAGTGGCTTAGGTGATTGGTTCCCACTGCTGTCATCTGAGAGCTCACTCATGTGGTGGAGGCTATGCTACCTGCTGGCTCTTGGGCTGATGGCCTCAGCTCCTTGAGCCTCCCCACAGGGCTATCCAGGTGTCTTTAAGACATAGCAGCTGGCTTCCCCCACACCTGTGTGGAGATTACATACGAGTGAGAATACCTGGATGTGGGGGCCATTGGGGCCATCACACTCCTCTGTCTGGGAAGATAAGAAATGTGCACGATGGTATAGCCACTGCCCAGGGCATGGTCAGGTCTAGAGGGTTTCAAACAGGCTAATGTTCATTTATAGGACTGGTAGGATCCCTGCTTTTGTTTCAAGGGTAAGTCCTGTTTGAGATGGTATACAGACCTACGTTCTCTTCACTGTGCAGTGTTGCAGTGTTTACATTATAATTTGTAAGTAATATAGTAATACAATTATATCGATAATTAATATCATTGTATATGTTATTATAATTAAGCAAAATTTGAGAGTTTTTTCTGTTTTGTTTACACAGAGTCTGACTTTATTGCCCGTGGTAGAGTGCCATGGAGTCATAGCTCATAGCAACCTCTAACTCTTGGGCTCAAACAATTGTCTTGCCTCCCGAGTAGCTGGGACTACAGGCACCTGGCTGCAGGCACCTGACACTAAAGGCATCAACTCAGGCTCAAACCTGTGAGCTCAGGCAATCCACCTGAGTGGCCTCCCAGAGTGCTAGGATTATAGGCATGAGCCACTGTGCCTGGCCTAAGTGAGATATTTTCTTATAACCAAAGTTTAAATTGTAAAGGTTAAGCAATTTTCAAGACAAGTCATAAACTGCGTCATATAGGATGACTCATTTGGCTAATATAAATTAATTAATAACTCAATTGAATATTTTTCTTTCAGGTGTGTTTTGATTGTGGCGCCAAAAACCCTAGCTGGGCAAGCATAACCTACGGAGTGTTTCTTTGCATCGATTGCTCAGGAACACACCGGTCACTTGGTGTTCACTTGAGTTTTATTCGGTAAGTGAATCTACCCTTATGGCGGGAATGATTACATTATTATATGGGTGTTCTTTCCCTTTTTCCTATAGTTTGCTTTGACATCAAGTGAAATGACAAAACAACAGGTTAATTGTTAGGTTTGGGGATTTAAATCTTATACATAGTATTATTAAGTAAACTGGGAAAATTAGTTATTTTCTTTTCAGTTACTGTTCTGTATAGCCCTATACCGCTCTCTATAGTCAAAGATGTGAAGCAGGAACGTCAAAGCCAAAGTCAGAACTGCGAGACGACAGTTCCTTCACCATTATGGTTGTTATTGTTTGAATATTTTTCCCCTCCAAAACTCACGTTGAAATTTAATCTTAAGTATGGCACTATCAAGAGGTGGGGCTTTTAAAAGTTGATTCAGTCACAAGGGTCCTGCAACCTTATGAATGGGTTAGTGGGTTAACAGATTCGTGGGTTATAGTGGCAGTGGGACTGGTGGCTTAGTAAGAAGAGGAAGAGAGACCTGAGCTCACATACTCAGCCCTCTGACTGTGTGATGCCCGACTCTGCCTTGGGACTCTGCAGGGAGTCCCCACCAGCAAGAAGGCCCTCACTACATGCAGCCCCTTAACCTTGGACTTCTCAGCCTCCATAACTAAGAAATAAATGCCTTTTCTTTATAAATTACGCAGTTTCAAGTATTCTGTTACAAGCCACAGAGAACAGACTAAGACAGTTATCTTCTAATAATCTGCCAGTACCAAGTACACATTCATGACAGAAGGGTATTCAGGTACACCCCAGCCAAAGTGAAAAGTTCATGTACACTGGGGGGGGCCCCTCCTTGTATTAGTCTGATGTCAGCATAATCCTGCAGCTCTAGCTCCCAAGGACACTGATAACATAAGACCTGAGTGAACGATTTTTATATGATTTTTAGTAACAGTTTTGAATTTTTGTAACATGAAATCTTTCTTCTCACTCTATCTGAAGACCTGGGGTGCACTTGCCCCTCTAGTGAGTAAACTGTCTTCTGCTTGTCACACTCTACAGTGGGAGTGTATGCAGGGCCTTCGTGTACATCAGAAGAAGTTGCCCCTCAGGACAGACGCAGCCCCACAGTCCAGTGGAGAATAGGAAGTGTTTGTGTGAAGTAAAATAAATTTGAGACAACAGAAGAAATACTAAAAGATCCCTCAGCCATGCTCAGAGCTGGAACCCAAGCAAGGCCTGTGTGTCAGCTGTCAGGGGCCCTGTCCAGGGCACCTTCTGCAGGGCAGCATTGAGCAGCTGCAGCTCAGAGCTCTGCCGTTGATGCTTCCTCAACCATCCCCTGCCTCTCCTTTTTTCAGGGAAGGAACCAGCTAGCTTGGCTGTTTGGAATTGTGGCAAGCAATTTTATTTTATATGATGACTTAAGGAATATTGATATAACACGATTACTATAAAAGAGCATTTGTTCTATAGGATAAAGTCTATTATAATTAATGAGATATTTTGTACAATAGCATAAAAGCTGTATAGTGGTAATTATAACATAGTTTCCTTTTTTGATAAATTAAAGTGACTTTGGCTCGGCGCCTGTGGCTCAAATGGCTAAGGCGCCAGCCACATACACCTGAGCTGGCAGGTTCGAATCCAGCCCAGGCCCGCCAAACAACAATGACAGCTACAACCAAAAAATAGCCGGACGTTGTGGTGGGTGCCTGTGGTACTAGCTACTTGGGAGGCTGAGGCAAAGAGAATCGCTTAAGCCCAGGAGTTGGAGGTTGCTGTGAGCGGTGATGCCACAGCACTCTACCTAGGGCAACAGCTTGAGGCTCTGAGGCTCAAAAAAAAGAAAAAAATTAAAATGACTTTCCTGGTACATAGAATTCTTTTTTCAGAAATCAGTTTGTACCCAGAAACTGTGGCTCAGGCCCATAATTCTAGCACCCTGGGAGGCCAGGGCGGGTGGATTGCTTGAGCAAAAGGGAGACCTCTATTAAAAATAGAAAAACTGAGGCAAGAGGATTACTTGAGACTGAGTTGAAGGTTGCTGTAAGCTATGATGGTCCTATACAGACTCTGCCTCAAAAAAAAATCAATTTGTAAAGGCATGATGAGCTAACATGATGGGCTAACAACCACCATGTAACTCGTAGATAATTATTCAGAAATGGTAGTTATTTTGTGTGTTCTTACTGGTTTTGAAGTGTCTACCAGTTTCTTTTCTTTTTTTCATAGACTCTGGTCTCAGAATATTTTAAATGCACTACTCTGGCCTTTTCTCTTTTTAAAATGTTGAGGGATTTAGTTGCCAGGCAAGTTGATTTACTTCTTTCAATTTTTTCTTTTCTTTTCTTTTTTTTTTTTTTCCCTAGAAACAGGGTCTCATTCTGTTGCCCAAGCTGGAGTGCAGTGGAACCATCACAACTCACTGCAGCCTTGCACCCCTGGGCTTAAACAGTCTTCCTGCATCCACTTCCCAAGTAACTAGGATATAGTCATGCATCACCATGCCCAGATAATTTCTTTAATATTTTGTAGAGATGAGGTCTCACTATGTTGGCTAGACTGGTGTCAAACTCCTGGCCTCAAGCAAACATCCCGCCTTGGCCTCCAAAAGTTCTGGGATTATAGGCACAAGGCATGACCCAGCCAGTATTGCCTTTTGATGATGCACAAAATTTTCTAATTTTCATGAAGTTCAGTTTGTCTGTTGGACTTTTTTGTTGTTGATACTTGTGCCTTAGATGTCATATTCGAGAAATCATTGCCAAATCCAATGATTTTGCCTTATGTTTTCTTCTGAGAATTTTGTCATTTTAGGTCTTACCTAAAGTCTTTGATACATTTTGACTTAATTTTTGTTTATAATATTAGGTAAGAGTCCAGCTTCATTCTTTTGAAGTTTTCCAGCATACTTGGTTGAAAAGATGGTCTTTTCCCCATTGAGTCATGCTTATTTTTGATGGACTTTTTCCCCCCATATTGATCATTATCAGTTAGCATATGGTGACTACTCTACCCAGAGAAGGTAAAGACTAGATTCAAAGACAAGACATATTTGGTGTGGACATACACCAATTGGTAAAGGACATATTTCTTCCTTTCTTTTTTTACCGTGTTCTTTCCCTCTTTATTTCGGCCAAGTCTCTCCCATTGTAATGTGAGTCTCCCTCTTTCTCACCACTAAGGCATATTGCCACTTTAAGCCATTCCAGGAAATCAGGTGATTTTCTGATATGTTCCTTGTTGAGGGAGAAATGGACCTAGAGCCTGAGGTTGGATAGCAGGATCTGTTTGGGCCTTTGTGGGTTTAATTACTAGCCTTTTAAAACTCAGATATATAGAACTCTATGAATCACAATGCTAAATGATTCAAAAGCAACACTGAAAATTCACTGTATAGGCTCGGTGCCTGTGGCTCAACGGGCTAAGGCACCAGCCACGTACACCTGAGCTGGCAGGTTCGAATCCAGCCTGGGCCCGCCAAACAACAATGACAGCTGCAACCAAAAAATGGCTGGGCGTTATGGCGGGCGCCTATAGTCCCAGCTACTTGAGAGGCAGAGGCAGGAGCCTTGCTTGAGCCCAGGAATTGGAGGTTGCTATGAGCTGTGATGCCACAGCACTCTATCCAGGGTGACAGCTTGAGGCTCTGTCTCCAAAAAAAAAAAAAAGAAAGAAAATTCACTGTATAACCAGAGGGCAGCAGTCTAGGATTTGGGTAAGAGAAAGTCAAAGATGAGAAGGTACTCAGTATGTTTGTGTTTTGTTTTGTTTTTAATTTGTTAAAGGTAGGGGAGTACTCTTTAAACATTTTTAATTGATTTTAAGAAACTGAAAATACTTGCTTTCTGGGAAAAAAATCTAAGCAGTCCCAAAGTATATAAAGAAAGAAGTGGAAGTCCCTACTCTAGAATTCTTTTTCCATCTTCTTTATCCACTCACCAGCTCCCTCAACCCACCCCACATGTACATACTCAGAGTCCCATTTCCCAGGCATCACCAGGGTTAGCAGTATGGCTTGGGTAGTGTGTTTATTTAATTAGAATCTGTTTTTTAAGTAAAATTTCAACTTAACAATTTTACAAGGGAAACAGTAATTTATGAACTATGGCTTTTGCCACATGAAAGCGGTGAGGGCAAATTAGGAATACGTAGCAATGGCAAGCTGCTTTGGAAGCTCCACTGCCTCCAGTTGTCTTTTTTCTCAGGTTTGCTGTTAAGTATTTTATGAGTTTATTAAAGGCGAGTGGTCTGGGCTCAGTGTCTTGTGCCTATAACCCCAGCCCTTGGCACTCAAAGCAAGAATCATACTCCTAAGCCAAGAAGCCACTGCGTCCTAGCACTTTGAGAGGCCCAGGCAGGAGAATCGCTTGAGGCCAGGAGTTTAAGACTAGCCTAAATGATATAGTGACCCCATTTCTATAAAAAATTAAACAGTTAGCAGGCATCACAACGTGGATGTGGCTATAGTCCCAGCTACTCCGGAGGCTGAGGCAGGAGGATTGATTGAACCAAAGAGTCAGAGGTTGCCATGAGCTATGCTGATGCCACTGTACTCTAGTTGGGGTCACAGATCAAGACTCTGTCTCAAAAAAACAAAACATTGGCTTGGCTTTAAAATAACTTCTTAACATTTACTAGGGTTAAACGTTAGGCATAGAAATTAGAAAATGGAAGGGAAATGTGAAAGGATGTTTTGGGATCTGAAGCTTACTTTCTTTTCGCTCCACCTTGCTCATTTTGTCAATGGTGTTCCGCCTGTACCCATTCTACAGTGTCCACATTCCTTGACAGTTGGGTAAAGGTAGTGCAGGGCAAGCTATTGTTGAGTATGGGGTAGCCTTGCTTTTTGCCCACACCTGTGGATTCTGAATAGAGACGTGGTTGCTCTAGTCAGATCTTGGACAATGTGCACAGTGGGGGCTGCACTCAGCGCCTCGCTCTAGTTTGATCTCACCCTGGGGATGCGTCTAGTGTCACAAGGAGAGACAGGCAGGAGGCGCTGGCAGCTTTCGTGTGGGAGCATTAAAGCTTTCACTTTTCCCCCACCCTGCTCAGGGTGATGTGGGCTAGGTCTCTTCTACCCACGATGAGAGTATGAGCATCCTCCAGGCTCCAGGTGGGGGGCGAACTGTTCAAGTAGGTGGCTGAGCTGAGAAAATCCAAACAGTGCCTCTATTTTGAGTGGAGCCATGTTACCAAATTTTAGATCATAACCCACCAAACATGAGAAGCAAAGAGTTGGGATTCTGTTGCCTCATGAAGCTAGTCGTGTCCCTCTGCTCTAGCGGATGAATCAGTGCGGCAGGAGTGCTGCTGGCCTGGCGCCACCTGCTGGTGGGCAAGTGCACAGGACGGCAAGCTTTCAGGAGCTCCCCTGGAAGTGGGCTTCCCGGAAGGATGAAAGAGGCTGCCATCTACTCTGGAGACCTGAAGTCTGTCTCCTGTTAACACAAAGTTAAAATTCTTTAGGATCCTAAAACTCAGGGAAACTTTGTTCTCAAAAGCTTGATTGTTGTATTCTAAGGAAGACAAGTATTAACATTTAGGAGTGTTCTTTCCATTTAGATCTACAGAGTTGGATTCTAACTGGTCTTGGTTTCAGTTGCGATGCATGCAAGTTGGAGGAAACGCTAATGCAGTAAGTTCATCTTAGACTTGCCATTTTCTTCTCTTGTTTAAATATTTGATACACTGTAAAGAAGTTCAATATTTGCACATTTGGGAGGTCTAATGGGATAAGGGAGAGAGCCTGATGGGTTTTGAGTTAAACAGACCCAGTTAACTTAATTTATTCAAAAATCTGTTACAAAAGAAAAGAAAAATGGGGCAGCGCCTGTGGCTCAGTGGGTAAGGCGCTGGCCCCATATACCGAGGGTGGCAGGTTCAAACCTGGTCCCATCCAAACTGCAACAACAAAAAAAATAGCCAGGCGTTGTGATAGGTGCCTGTAGTCCCAGCTATTCGGGAGGCTGAGTCAAGAGAATCGCCTAAGCCCAGAGTTGGAGGTTGCTGTGAGCTGTGTGACTCCATGGCACTCTACCCAGGGCGATAAAGTGAGACTCTGTCTCTACAAAAAAAAAAATATGTTACACACCTAATAGACATGAAGGGTGGGCCAGGAGGTGCTGGGGATATAGTGACAAACAAGACTAGCCAGACTCCCTTGTAGGGGCAGAAATAGAGAACAATCGAAGAAGTGAATAAACAAGGAAATAACTGGTCATAGTAAGTGCTTTGAAGAAAATTAAGAAAGTGAGAGTGCGGTGGGCACAGTGGCTCATTCCTATAATCCCAGCACTCTAGGAGGCTGAGGCAGGTGATTGCCTAAGCTCATGAGTTGGAGACCAGCCTGAGCAAGAGCAAGACTTTGTCTCTAAAAATAGAGACATTGTGGCGGACATATGTAGTCACAACTACTTGGGAGGCTGAGGCAAGAGAATCATTTGAGCCCAAGAGTTTGAGGTTGCTGTGAGCTGTGATGCCACAGCACTCTACTGAGGGTGACAAAGGGAGACTCTCTCTCAAAAAAAAAAGAGTGAGGATATAGAAAACTTAGAAGCTTCTTTACGATAATAGTTTTTTTCCTTTCTTTTTTTTTTTTTATTTTGAGACAGAGTCTCAAGCTGTTGCCCTGGGTAGAGTGCTGTGGCATCACAGCTCACAGCAACCTTCAACTACAGGCGCTCGCCTCAACACCCAGCTATTTTTGGGTTGTAGTTGTCATTGTTGTTTGGCAGGCCCAGGTCAGATTTGAACCCGCCAGCTCCAGTGTACGTGGCTGGTGCCCTATCCTCTGACCTACAGGCGCCAAGCCTGATAGTAGTTTTTTCATATTTGAGGGTGACTTTTGTGCTTGCATTTGAAATAATATTTAATTTATTAAATCTATAAATTAAAAAACGTATTTTTCAAATCATCAAATATAGTAAATATCATATATTAATTTGTAAACTCAGTACTGTTTTTGAAAGAATAACTTTTTAAAATGTTCAATTAATGTATAATTTTAAAAGAATAAATTTTCTTAACACCATTTATAAACCTAATTAAGGATCCTTAACAGTTTTTACTTTATTTACAAATTTATCACATTTGATTCTCTTAAACTCTAGACTAACAGCTTTACAAATCTAGCCAGCAAAGTCTCCCACAGAGCTGATAGTCCATTTAGCATGCCAAAATGTACACATAGATTGAGTAAATGAAATTCCCTGAGACAGCTCTTATGAGTTAATGTATAAGAAATCAAATTTGGGCTTTACCGCTGTAGATGAGCAGCTAGGGTGCCAGCTGGCAGGCTTGAACCCAGCCTGGGCCTCCCAAACAACAACAACTACAACCCCCAAAATAGCCTGGTGTTGTGGTGGGTGCCTGTAGGCCTAGCTACTTGGGAGCCTGAGGCAGCAGAGTCACTTAAGCTCAAGAGTTTGAGGCTATGAGCTGTGATGCCATGGCACTCTACCCAGGGTAATATAGTGAGACTTTGTCTCAATAAATAAATAAATAAATAAATAAAATTAGATAAATAAATATAAATTGGATTTGATGTTTCCTTAATTCCTTGAGAGAAATTAAATACTAAGGAATACAATTTTGTTAAGTAGAGGAGAGATTTAGAGAACCACAAACCAATTCTAATAACTAAGACTTTTTGGCACTTTCCAAGTAATAATTTTTGCCCATCTTAAGAGTGTATGCCTTAGGTTCGGTGCCCATAGCTTAGTGGTTACGGTGCCAACCACATCCACCCAGGCTGGTGGATTCTAACCCAGCCTGGGCCAGCTAAACAACAATGACAACTACAACAAAAATATAGCCGGGAGTTGTGGTGGGTACCTGCAGTCCTAGCTACTTGGGAGACTGAAGGAAGAGAATCGCTTAAGCCCAAGAGTTTAAGGTTGTTCTGAGCTATGACACCACGGCCCTCTACCAAAGGTGACATATTGAGACTCTGTCTCAAAAAAAAAAAAAAAAAAAAAATAGGCTCGGCGCCTGTGGCTCAACGGGTTAAGGCGCCAGCCACGTACACCTGAGCTGGCAGGTTCGAATCCAGCCCGGGCCTGCCAAACAACAATGGCTGCAACCAAAAAATAGCCGGGCGTTGTGGCGGGTGCCTGTAGTCCCAGCTACTTGGGAGGCAGAGGCAAGA